>JAVJIF010003773.1:0-189007 GCA_038442645.1 Agave tequilana | reverse complement strand
TCTGGCCACGCGCTTTCGCGCATGGCCTCCTCTGGTCTGTCCATCTGGGTATATCGTTCTGGATTTTGCATACCGACTCTTTATTTTGAAAATGCGGAATAACTTGGGAAGCAAGTTACCCTAAATCCAAATCTTTTAAAACGATTTTGTTTATCTTTGCACTCTTCTCCCTTTATCTATAGCCTTGTCCTGCAAGCAATTAGGGTTTGAGTAGAAGTCCATCCCTTTCCTCTTCTTTAGTAATTACAACTTTGCACATGGGCTTGCACATGGGCTTTTGGGCTTCTGGGCTTATTAGGCTTTATTCTTTTATTTAAATAATTACTCAAGGCCTGTACACATTAAATACAAAACTTTAGTACTAGCGCATAATAAAAGAATAAATAGGAAACATGATAGTAAATATAGTGATAAATATGCAATTTTTACTACCTATCACACCCCCACACTTATCTTTTGCTCGTCCTCGAGTAAAAATCAAAAAAATAAGAAAAGAAAAAACTAATCTAGCTAACTCACTTTCGTAGGAATCACGGTTGCACTTAGCATGTGCAAAAGCCGTTAAACCTCTAGGTTACCCTAGAGGACGAGTGTTGTCTCGTGAGGGTTTTCAGCGGATTACACCCACAAAATCCATAAAAAGGAAAATATTTGAAATACGTTTGAAGAGACTAAGTAGTCTATAAGTTTTAGGATTATCATTTTTATTCATTCTTAAATTAGTCTTTATATAATAAATTGTTATCCATTTTAGGTAAGAATCAAAATTGAATTTTTGTATAGTCTCTTCGTTACCCTAAGTCATATGCATCTTGTGAATCTTTACTAGGAATTCTTTAACTTGGACTCTCATGCCTCTTTTTTTTTTATTAATTTTTTCTTCTTTTTTTAATTTGTATAACTCATCTAATTTTCTTTCGTGTAAGTATCAAGGCTCCTTGAGGCCCTCATACCTAACTAATTGACTATTAGATGTGTTAGTACATATATAAATAAATTTTTCTTAGTTCTTAGGCTTTCTAATCCACCCATGTGGCGAACTTAAAGTCGGTGGCTCCCAAACTTGTTGGTTTTAGAGCACGGGTGAGAAAAACCCCACGGACTCAAATTCGAGTGAACTAGGCCACAAAACCAAGGACTCTATTTATAAAATCACCTTTAGGCGTGAATACTTATGCTTCCTGAGGCACGTGTATCCAGCTTAATTAGTGAATTTCTTATATTATTTATTATTATTATTATTATTATTATTTTACGAGGTACAAGAGTCTTTGTCTTAGAATCCTAGAGATGCATTAGGTATGCACATTTCATTAAGGTAAAAATCAAGACTAATTACTTATTCAATTTCTCCTCCTATACCTAAAAATTCAACAATTTATTTATTTGACCAAGTTTGTAGAAATCCTAATCATGATTTTCCTAATTCTTAAGACTAACTTAGATTTCTTTCAAAGATAAGTCAAAATATTGTCCTTTTTATTTTTTTTATATCTTTTTTATATATTTTTATATATTTTTTATTTTTTATTATTATGTTAGAACAAATAAAGAGAAAAAAATGTTATTATTATTTTTTTTAATATTTTTTTTAAAATTTTTTATTTTTTTATTTTAATTTTACATTTTACCCTTCCCACACTTGTCTCATGCATGTTTCCAATGTATGAATGAAATGCATGGATGCATGAATTGGCGAGAGATAGAGTTACCAATACATTGGGTCAAAAAGACCCATGACTGCATTTACTTCCGGTACTGATTCCAAAAAGATTTAAGACATTGACCATTTACCTTGAATGTACTGCAATTTTTCGGGTCGTAGATCTCTATGGCTCCGTGTGAAACACAGTCTTAACAATGAAGGGCCCTGTCCATCTTTGATTTTAACTTGCCGGGAAAGAGATGAAGTCTAGAGTTATAGAGTAACACTTTTTGTCCTGGACAAAGTTTTTCTCGTGATGAACTTATCGTGAAAAACCTTAACCCTATCCTTCGCAATTTTCGCATTTTCATATACTTCGTTCCTCAATTCCTCCAGTTCAGAAATTTGCAATTTCCGAAGCTCACCGGCCTTTTCTAGATCGAAATTCAGCTGCTTAATTGCCCATAAGGCTCGGTGCTCTAACTCAACAGGAAGGTGGCAAGCCTTCCAAAGACTAGTCTGTAGGTAGACATTCCTAGAATCGTTTTAAAGGCGGTCCTATATGCCCATAAGGCATCCACCAATTTGGTGGACCAATCCTTCCTATTTTGATTCACAGTTTTCTCCAAGATAAGCTTGACTTGCCTATTGAAAACTTCTACTTGTCCACTGGTTTGAGGATGGTACGGCGTAGATAACTTGTGAGTTATGCCATATTTTCGCATAAGAGCTTCAAAAGTTCTATTGCAAAAATGTGTACCATTGTCACTAATTATGGCACGAGGGGTTCCAAAGCGCGAGAAGATGTTTTCTTTCAAGAATTTGACAACAACTTTATTGTCATTTTCTTGCAAGGGACGGCTTCAACCCATTTCGATACGTAATCTACAGCCAACAAGATGTATGGTGCCCAAACGAGTTAGGGAAGGGTCCCAAAAAATCAATGCCCCAAACATCAAAAAGTTCTACTTCTAGAATTGGATTTAGGGGCATCATATTTCGTTTGGAAATCCTTCCTATCATTTGACATCTTGTGCAAGTTTTGCAAAATTCGAATGCGTCTTTAAACAAAGTGGGCCAATAAAAGCCACTTTGTAGGATCTTTTCGGCAGTTTTGCGGGGACCAAAGTGTCCACCGCAATCAAATTCATGACAAAAGGCTAGAAACGCTTCTAGTTTCCTCATCGGGGACACATCTCCTAATATTTGGTCGCTACAATATTTGAAAAGGTAAGGATCTTCCCATATGTAATACCGGACTTGAGACAAGAATCGGTATCTATCCTATTTTGACCAATTAGGTGGTGTTTGGTTTGTGACTAAGTAATTTACTATGTCGGCAAACCATGGTTCCTTAGAGATGGCTAGAAGTTATTCATCGGGAAAATTATCATTGATGGGCAGTTCGTCAGAAGGTGCGTTTGGCACACGAGAGAGATGGTCGGCGATGACATTTTCAACACCTTTTTTATCTCAAATTTCGAGATCAAATTCTTGAAGGAGGAGGATCCAACGAATGAGTCGGGCCTTCACATCTTTTTTTAGCATTAGGTATCGAAGTGCAGAATGGTCGGTGAAAATCGTTGTCTTGGTCCCAAGTAGGTATGGCCGGGAATTTCTCCAAAGCGAACACTACTGCCAAGAATTCTTTCTCGGTTGTAGTATAGTTCACTTGGGCGTCATTGAGTGTCCTACTTGAATAATAGATCACATGTTGCTTGTTATCCTTACGCTGTCCTAAGACAGCGCCTATCACAAAATCTGAGGCATCGCACATGATCTCGAAAGGGTTGGACCAGTCCGAAGGTGAGATGACAGGTGCAGAGATAAGTTCCAATTTCAACTTCTCCCACGCGCGATTACACATATCGTCAAAGATGAAGGGCATGTCTTTAGCTAAAGGTTTGTAGGGGTCTAGCAATTTTGCTAAAATCCTTAATGAACCTACGGTAAAACCCAGCGTGTCCTAAGAAAGAACGAATGTCCTTCACGCATCGTGGAATTGGAAGTTTGGCTATGATCTCTACCTTAGCCTTGTCCACTTTGATCCCTTCCCTAGATATCTCATGACCTAGGAAAATCCCATGCTGCATCATAAAGTGGCACTTTTCCCAATTGAGGGTCAAGTTCTTTTCGGTGCATCTATTTAGCACTAGCTCCAAGTGATGGAGACATTGGTCAAATGAATTTTCATAGACGGAGAAGTCGTCCATGAAAATCTCTAAGAAGCGCTCGACCATGTCAGAAAAAAGGCTTAACATACAATGTTGGAATGTGGCGGGGGCATTACATAGGCCGAAAGGCATTCGACGATAGGCAAATGTCCCAAATGGGCACGTGAACGTTGTCTTCTCTTGGTCCTCCGGGGCTATTGGGATTTGATTATACCCTGAGACCGTCCAAGAAACAGTAATACTCATGGCCGGCTAATCGTTCTAGCATTTGGTCGATAAATGGGAGGGAAAAATGATCTTTCCTAGTGGCGGCGTTCAACTTGCGATAGTCTATGCATACTCGAACTTTGGTAGGCAGTCGTATTTGCACTAACTCTAGCTTGTCTTTTTCTACCACAGTAAAGCTGGACTTCTTAGGGACCATATGCATTGGACTTACCCATTCGCTATCGGAAATGGGATAAATGATCCCATTATCTAACAGTTTCAGTATTTCGGCTTGTACAGCCTCTTGCATGAGCGGGTTTAGCCTACGCTGTGGATCCCTCTTCGATTTAACCCCTTCCTCTAGATGGATTCTATGCTAGACTATCTTAGGGCTCAGTCCCTTGATATCTGCCATGGTCCAACCAATGGCTTCCCTATGTCTCCTAAGGGTTGCCAGTAGGTCTTCCTCTTGCCTATTAGTCAAATTGGAGGCAACTATGACTAGTAACGTCTTGTTCACCAAGGTAGGCGTACTTAAGATGTTTAGGCAAGGTCTTTACTCCAAAGAAGGAGGTGGCTCGATGGGTGGAGGTGTTAAGCTTGAATTTTTCATCTCTATAGAACTTGGATTTGTTGCCCATTCAATCTCATCAAGGTTAAGATCACTTGATTCTAACTCTTCCTCTTCCTTTGACTCTAGTGTGATCTCCTCGTTGTGCTCACTAGTCATGTTTTCAATGAAGTTAACCTCAAAGGGTTGGTCGGTCATGTCGTAGGGATGTTTACCTAAGTTGAAAACATTGACTTCCTTGGTCATTTCCCAAAAGTCAATCTCATGGATCCGTTTCTACAATTTATGATTGCATTCGCGGTTACTAGGAACGGGCGACCTAAGATGACGGGAGTTTGGGGCCTAGGATTAGACACAGGTTGTGTCTCTAAAACAATGAAATCGACTGGGTAAATGAATTCTCCCACCCGTATGAGGACATCATTGATCTCTCCCTTAGGAACTTTAATTGAGCGATCAGCTAATTGGATTGTAACTTGGGTTGGGTTGAGTTCTCCTAATCCAAGTTGTTGATATATGATAGGTAGTAAAAATTGCATATTTATCACTACATATACTATCATATTTTCCTATTTATTATTATAATTATGCACTATTACTAATGTTTTATTATTTATTGTGTGCAGGCATTGAGTAATTAAAAATAAAGAAATAAAAGCCTGAATGAAGCCCAGAAGCCCAAAAGCCCATGTGCAAGCCCATGTGCAAAAATTGTAGTAATTTAGAAGTTTCTTTTTATCTAACCTAATCTAAACTTAGATTTTTAAATTCTTTATTTAAAATCTAAGGGAGGAAAAGGAAGGATAAGAAAGAACTCCTAATTGCTAAAAGAAGAGGAAAGGGATGGACTTCTACTCAACCCTAATTGCTTGCAGAAAAAGAAAAAGATAAAGAAAGGAGAAGAGTGCAAAGATAAAAATTCAAAATATTCGGATTCAGACTGTACACATTTTAGTATTTAGATCATAATGTTTGCTATAGATATGAAAATCCAATGATTCAAGATGCTCCAGAAAGAAGCTTGGAAGGCCTACAACTCTTATGTTGATCAAACATTTCAATTCAGTCAGCAGATAAGCCATATTTGGCGATCAACATGATAACAAGTTGCAGGACAGAATGAACTTCTATGGATAAGTCAAAACAAGTTTGGAGATAAAAGAAGAATTCAAATTCAGAGATATTTTGCTCCTCTTATCTTCATGGGCTTCTTATCCTCAGGTTTTCTCCTATAAATACCCCTGCATAGAAACAGAGAAAGGGCAGATCTCAAAAGTACAGCGAACTACAGATCTAAATCTAGGGTTTTTAGGCTAGTTGCAGTTTAGGTTTTTCTTTTTCTTTTTTGTAACTTTTATTTTTTTATGTAACTGGCAGTGGAGGATGCTTTCATGGAGGAAGGAGTTCATGCTTGTACTGAGGTGACATCGGTGTAAGTCATACTTTTCTTTCATTGTTAATAAAATCTACTCAAGGTTCATTTTTGTTATTCTTGTTTTTCTATTCTTATTTTCTTTTATTGTTTTTCTCTGATATTTTGCAAACCATGAGATCTGATCGCTTCAAGACTGCTTAGCCGAAGAAGTGCCCTTGATGGCCTATGGTGATGAACAAGCCTTCTCTTGCTAGTATAGTTTGTCTTTTCTTTTTGTAGTATAGATCGAGAAGGGGGAAGATCCTATACGCCATGCTTGAATGCCTTCAGAGACAAGGTAAGTCGTTGCAAACGGATCAAAGGTAAACAAGGCTGAAGAAGTAGGTATGTGTTATAGTTTTCTTTTATTTTTGTAGATTAAATCACCATCTTCCAACTCTTTGTTTTCCAACTCATTGTAAATACCGCTTCTATTTCTCCATCTTCTTTACCTACCGCTTTCTTCCTAACCTAATTTTAACTACTATTTTCTTATTTTCCTTTTAATAACTAAAAGAAGAAATTTTAGAGAACTTACTTAAACGCTTCCATCGCTAGTCCCTCCCTGAGGATCACGACCCGCATAGCCATTGCTACAGCGGATTAGAATTGAGCACCTTGCACATCTTTATTTCTAAATCTAAAATTCTATATTTTGTGTGCAGGTAAAAACTCAATCAAAATTTTGGCGCCGTTGCCGGGGAGCGACGGTAAGTTTCTCTATAAAAAAAACTAATTATTCTTTTATTCTTTTTGTTTGCAGGTTTGGAGAACAGGATACATAACAGCAGAAAAGGATATATAGCAACTTTGTGCCTCTGCCCTCGAAGGCAGAGCAGCAGAGCCTACTACAGTGCCGCGCAAACGCGGCAATAGCCGCGTTTCCGCGGCCTTAGTAGTTCACTACTGATTAAGTTTTCTGCAGGTTGCTGCAATCTGCAAATTTGATTTGTCTGCTCTGTTAAATATTTTCTGTGATCACCCTGCATACTGCTAACTAATTAACAGTAAAATACTTGTTGAAAAAGATAAAAAATTGATTAGACGTTTGCATTTTAGGCACGTGTCTTTTCGATTCATTTATTTTTACTGTTGAAGAGTGCTGGAGCAAGGTACGTTCGCATTGTATGTAGAATAGGACTCATCTCTTGGTTGATTTTCATTGCTTTGAGTGAATCTTATTTACATATCTTGTACACTTGCACAAACTTATCTTAAGGGCACTAACCCATAACAAGATAAGGTGGGGATTTAATCACCATTCCTTGGCCCAAAAATCATATTCCAAGCACTCACTAACCCAAGCCTAACTAAAAATTAGTAGACGTTGGCCCTAGGGACATCTCGGACTCAATTAGGAGATTATCCTAAGGGGGAACGGTGTTGGAAATTGACTCCTGCCAAATCAGTGTCTAGGAAGGGGATTGAAGGCCGAAAGCCCGAAGATTGGTGGTTATTTAATTAAGGAATGTCTTTGACGGAAAACCTCCCACCACTCTTGCCCTGACCTGGCTGATTAACTTGTGGTCAAGTCTACACCCTACCTCCCGTGGACAGTCTAACCAGTTAGGAGTCGTCTAGGTCATAGGTCTACCCTAACTTAGGTTAGAATTTTTTTTCTTTTTTTTTTTGCTTATTTGTTTGTTTTCTTTTTATTTGTTTGTGTTTGTGTGATATGGCATATAACAATAATTTTTCCAATTTTAATCCATATTACACATCAAACTCTTTTTCGGATATTACCAACCCGGCATATCATAACTTTGACCAACCTAGTGTGCCGGAATGTTCTTATCCGAATGAATATAACCCATGCCCCCCATCTTATGACCATAATTTCCATAATAACTTCAACTCTTCACAGAGTTCATGGGGTTTCGCTTCCCCCGAGTCCAATTTTCAACCAACTTGTCCTCCGTATCCACCTTGTCCACAATATTACCAAGGTTCATACTCAGATCCACCCATTCAGAATAGAAAACCATCTATCTTGGAAATGATGAGTATGCATGAGTCCAAGCAACAACCACCATCAATCTTAGACATGATGAAGCGTGAGTCCAAGCAACAATCACAGAATCTGACTGACTCACAACTTCATCACGATTGTCCCAACACCACTTCCTCTTTTCAAGTCCAATCACAAAATGATGCACCAATTGACTATGAAAAGATGCTTGAAGCCATGACTCAGGCTAGATTAGCTCGTGATCAAGAAATAGATATGATGGTTCAATCTTTACGTTCTCACCGTTCGGCCAATTCTGATATCGCTAATCATTCTGTTAGAGCCGACGAGCCACGTTGTTTTGGACAACAAGATTCTATTTCAGTACCATCATTTGAACTTGCCGAAACTCCAATTTTTATAGTTTGACAAGTTATTCCTTTCCTGAAATAGAACTTGAGCATGAATATGATCCTGATCCCCAACTTGGTGATTCAATTTTACTTCCTGATTCAATAATGACTCCGGTGTCTCCACCTGATTTCACTTTTCCCGAGTCAACATTGGATCCTGTGCCAATTCACCATGAAATTGAATCACCCATTTTGATGATCATATTGAACTTGACCAATTTTATAATTTTGAAAGTCCCATGGATAAATTGGCAAGTTCTCATTTTTATGACATTGAACTCAATGAGAAATGTGACCTAGATTCTCAAATCTTTGATCAAGTTCAAATTCTCGAATCAATATTGACTCCTGTTTTGTTACCCAACTTAGGTAATCTTTTAGAGTTAGTTTTGATTCCCACACCTATCATTCCTGAACTTGAATCATGAATATTGAGTCACATTCTATTATGGGAAAATGATTGTGGACTTGAGCTTCAACTTCTTGATTTGGACCCACTTCTTGAACCTAGCCCGACTCCTGAACCATTACTTGATTTAAGTTCCTTTCCTGAGTCGGTATTCGTTCCCGTACTTCTGACGTCCAAGTCAATCATTCCATCTTTTCACACTCCATTTTGGGACAGGCGGTTGACACAATTGACTCTGAATATAATTATGAAATTTGAAAATTTGATGGGGTGGAATTATTAAAAAATGATAATACATACATTTTAATGGGTTATACAAGAGAAATTTCTGGTAGGTTCCGTGAACTACCACATTATCTTGATTGGGTAGCAACGCTTGGCCCAATTAGACCACCACCAGAACCACCACCTTGAGGTAACATCTGCCTTCCCTTTCTTCTTTTTCATGCATATATGCATACATTCATACATTGAGGACAATGCATGAGATAAGTGTGGGGGAGGCTTTACTAACATACTAACATAGGTAGAAACTAACAAAAATTTGCTAATATTAAAAAAAAATGAAAAAAAATGAAAAAGGACAATATTTTGACTTATCTTTTGAAAGAAATCTAAGTTAATCTTAAGAATTAGGAAGATCATGATTAGGATTTCTAAAAACTTGGTCAAAATAAATAAATTGTTGAATTTTTAGGTATAGGAGAAAAAATTGAATAATTAATTAGTCTTAATTTTTACCTTAATGAAATGTGCATACCTAATACATTTACATATCTAGGATTCTAAGACAGACTCTTGTGCCTTATAAAAAAAAAAAACAAAAAAAAAATTCACTAATTAAGCTGAATACATGTGCCCCAAGAAGCATAAGTACTCACGCCTAAAGGTGATTGTACAAATAAAAACCTTAGTTTTGTGGCCTAGTTCACTCGAATCCTTAAGTCCGTGGGGTTTTCTCACCCGGTGCCCTAAAACCGACCGGTTTGGGAGCCACCGACTTTAAGTTCGCTACATGGGTGGATTAGAAAGCCTAAGAAAACTAAGAAAAATTACTTATGTACTAACACATTTAATAGTTAATTAGTTAGGTATGAGAGCCTCAAGAAGCCTTCATGCTTACACGAAAGAAAATTAGATGAGTTATACATATTTAAAAAAAGAAAAAAAAAGAAAAAAGAAAAATAATAATAATAATAAAGAGGCATGAGAGTCCAAGTTAAGGAATTCCTAGTAAAGATTCACAAGGATGCATATGACTTTTTGGTAACGAAAAAGACTATACAAAAATTCAGTTTTGATCCTTACCTAAAAAGGATAACAATTTACTATATAAAGACTAAGTTTAAGAATGAATAAAATGATAATCCTAAAAACTTATAGATTACTTAATCTCTTCAAACATATTTCAAATATTTTTATTTTTATGGATTTTGTGGGTGTAATCCGCTGAAAACCCTCACGAGACAACACTCGTCCTCTAGGGTAACCTAGGGGTTTAACGGCTTGTTGCACGTGCTAAGTGCAATTGTGATTCCTACAAAAGTGAGTTAGCTAGATTAGTTTTCTTTTTCTATTTGATTTTTACTCGAGGACGAGCAAAAAGATAAGTGTGGGGGTGTGATAGGTAGTAAAAATTGCATATTTATCACTACATATACTATCATATTTTCCTATTTATTATTATAATTATGCACTATTACTAATGTTTTATTATTTATTGTGTGCAGGCCTTGAGTAATAAAAAATAAAGAAATAAAAGCCTGAATGAAGCCCAGAAGCCCAAAAAGCCCATGTGCAAGCCCATGTGTAAAAATTGTAGTAATTTAGAAGTTTCTTATTATCTAACCTAATCTAAACTTAGATTTTTAAATTCTTTATTTAAAATCTAAGGGAGGAAAAAGAAGGATAAGAAAGAACTCCTAATTGCTAAAAGAAGAGGAAAGGGATGGAATTCTACTCAACCCTAATTGCTTGCAGAAAAAGGCTAAAGATAAAAGGAGAAGAGTGCAAAGATAAAAATTCAAAAAATTCGGATTCAGACTGTACACATTTTAGTATTTAGATCATAACGTTTGCTACAGATATGAAAATCTGATGATTTAAGATGCTCCAGAAAGAAGCTTGGAAGGCCTACAACTCTTATGTTGATCAAACTTTCCAATTCAGTCAGCAGATAAGCCATATTCGGCGATCAACATGATAACAAGTTGCAGGACAGAATTGAACTTCTATGGATAAGTCAAAACAAGTTTGGAGATAAAAGAAGAATTTAAATTCAGAGATATTTTGCTCCTCTTATCTTCATAGGCTTCTTATCCTCTAGTTTTCTCCTATAAATACCCCTGCATAGCAACAGAGGAAGGGCAGATCTCAAAAGTGCAGCGAACTACAGATCTAAATCTAGGGTTTTTAGGCTAGTTGTAGTTTAGGTTTTTCTTTTTCTTTTTTGTAACTTTTATTTTTTTATGTAACTGGGAGTGGAGGATGCTTTCATGGAGGAAGGAGTTCATACTTGTACTGAGGTGACATCGGTGTAAGTCATACTTTTCTTCAATTGTTAATAAAATCTACTCAAGGTTCGTTTTTGTTATTCTTGTTTTTCTATTCTTGTTTTCTTTTATTGTTTTTCTCTGATGTTTTGCAAACCATGAGATCTGATCGCTTCGAGACTGCTTAGCCGAAGAAGTGCCCTTGATGGCCTATGGTGATGAACAAGCCTTCTCTTGCTAGTATAGTTTGTCTTTTCTTTTTGTAGTATAGATCGAGAAGGGGGAAGATCCTATACGCCATGCTTGAATGCCTTCAGAGACAAGGTAAGTCGTTGCAAACGGATCAAAGGTAAACAAGGCTGAAGAAGTAGGTATGTGTTATAGTTTTCTTTTATTTTTGTAGATTAAATCACCATCTTCCAACTCTTTGTTTTCCAACTCATTGTAAATACCGCTTCTATTTCTCCATCTTCTTAACCTACCGCTTTCTTCCTAACCTAACTTTAACTACTATTTTCTTATTTTCCTTTTAATAACTAAAAGAAGAATTTTAGAGAACTTACTTAAACGCTTCCATCGCTAGTCCCTCCCTGAGGATCACGACCCGCATAGCCATTACTACAGCGGATTAGAATTGAGCACCTTGCACATCTTTATTTCTAAATCTAAAATTCTATATTATGTGTGCAGGTAAAAACTCAATCATTATACGAAAAAGGGAAGCAAATTAATGCTGGCTCCTAAATCGAGGAGTGCTCGATTGATTTCAGCTCGACCTATTCTGCAAGAAATGGTGGGGCAACCAGGGTCCTTGTACTTGACTGGGATCTGGTTGGACAATAGCTCACTAATGTTAGTGGCTAGAAAAACCTTCTTAGGCACATTTGTCTTTCTTTTCTTGGTGCACATGTCCTTAAGGAATTTGGCATAACTAGGGACCTGTTGGATTGCATCAAGAAGTGGTATATTGAGCCTAACCTGATTGAACACCTCTAGTAGTTTCTCCATATGTGCATTATTATTACTCCTAAGCCTATTCGGAAATGGGGCTATAGGCTGGTGCACCTGTCCTGCTGATCTTTCAACTTCGGTTTCTTTGGAGTTTTGTGGAGATGGAGTGGAACTAGATGGAATGGACAACTGAGAAGGATCCTGTGGCATGAATACATAATTATCAACTTGTTTCCATGATCGTAGTGTATGAACCAAGTTACACTGGTTTGGGTCTTGAGCCTCATTAGCTAGCCTAGGATTCCTAGGGTTTGGCAATGGTTGACTTAGTAGAGTTTCCCCTTTATCTTTCTTGTTGATTCAGTTGGATCTCTATCCTAGTCAAGACATGAGCCAGCGTGTCGTGGCTTTTAACTAGAGTGTCCACCTTTCTTTCCATGTTTGAGAGTCTTGTTTCCATTTGTGAATTTTGAAAAGAGTGTGGAGGATTTTGACTAGGGAAATTTTGTTGATAGGGTGGATTTTGGAAATTGTTGGAGAATTTGGGCCTTGTTTGATCATTGTAGCTTGGGCCCCATGAAAAATTTGGATGATTTCTCCAATCGGGATTGTAGGTGGGCGAATATGGATTGTTGGCGGGCCTTGTGAAGCCGCACTCATATGTTCGGGCAAGGTTTGATGCGTTATAAAGATGGGACATTCCTCGAACACATGGTTCATGTCTTGACAATAAGTACAGCCCGTCGAAGGTGTTGGGCTGACTTGGTTCACAGAGACTATTTCTTTAGTTTCAAGAGCTTCTAGTCTTCGCATCACAGCAGCTAACTTAGCATCGGTAGCTATGTTGGCCTCAATGGAATGGATACCTCCTTTAGAAGAAGTAGGGTCATTAGTCCTAAATTTTTTCGGAGTTAGTTCCAATTGGATGGTATTATCAGCTAATTCTTCATATAATAACCATCCTTCATGTTCGTTCTTTTTCAAAAATCTTCCTTGGCACATGGATTCTAATAGTGTTTTAGTTTGATATTCTAATCCATCATAAAGAACTTGGCAAAGTCGTCATTTCTCTATCCCATGGTGAGGGCATTGAGCAAGGAGGTCCTTAAAACGTTCGAAGTATTTCCAAAAAGGTTCATTGGCTGTTTGCTTAAACTGTAAGATGCTCTTCCGGTCTTGTGGACATGATAAAACTTCTTTAAGAAAGCTTTGATGAAATTATCCCATGAGGATATTGAACCGGCCCTCTAGACTGTAGAGCCATTTCTTTGCTAAGTCTTTCAAAGAGAATGGGACAAACCGTAATTTGATGGCATCTACTCCTAGGTTGGGTATCTTCATCATGAGACATACTTCTTCAAATTTCCTTATGAAAAAGTATGCATCCTCAGATTCAAGTCCATGAAATTTGGGAAGAGTGTTGATGTATTGTGGTTTGAGCTCAAATTGGTCAACACCTTTATCGGGTAACAGAATGCAAGAAGGAAGAGAGGTCCTAATAGGATAGAACCTATCTTGTAGTGATGGTGGTTGTGCCATGTGTGAGTCGGGCTTTGTTCGGGTGGTGAACTGGTTCTAGTTAGTCTAGATGTAAATGGGTCTCTCGACCAAGCTGACATGCAACAGTTAACAAACAAGTTCACCCAATCAATCAATGAAAAAGAAAAACAGTCAGAATTCCTATTCTAGGGTAAGCCTTGACCTAGACGACTCCTAACTTTAGACTGTCTTTAGGAGGTATATTGCCGACCTTAACCACAAGTTAATCGGCCAGGTAGACGGCGAGATCGGTGGGAGGTTTTCCGTCAAAGACGCTCCTTAATTAAATAACCACCGATCTTCGGGCTTTCGGCCCTTAATCCCCTTCCTAGGCACCGATTTGGCAAGAGTTAATTTCGAACAACTTCCTCCTTCAGCCAATCTCCTAGTGAGTCCGAGTTAACCTAGGGCCAACGTCTTGTCAATTTTTAATTAGGGTTAGGGTTGTGAGTGTGACGGAGATGATTTGTGGGACAAGGAAGGGTGATGAAATCCCCACCTTATCTTGTTAATGGGCTTTGCCCTTAAAGTTTTGTTTTGTGTACGTGTAAAGCAGTATATAAGTAATCACTCAATAAGCAGTAAATCAGCCAAGAGTGTTTCCTAATCTATATGCAATGCAAACGTACCTTGTCGCCAGCACTCTTCAACAGAATTAAAAAAATAAATAGACACGTGCCTAAGATGCAAGAGTCTAAATTTTTTTTTCAAAAAATAGGTTACTGTTAATTAATTAGCAGTGTGCAAGGTGATCACATAGAAAAGTTAACAGAGCAGTAAACAAAACTTGAAATTTGCAGCAACCTGCAGAAAATAGAGTGAGTAGTTCACTACTCAGGCCGCAGAAACGCGGCTATGGCCGCGTTTGCGCGGCGCTGTAGTAGGCTCTGTTGCTCTGCCTTCGAGGGCAGAGGCACAAAGTTGCTATATGTCCTTTGCTGCTGTTAGTTTTCCTGTTCTCCAAACCTGCAAATAGAAAGAATAAAAGAATTAGTTTTGAGAATATCGTGCCGTTCCCTCCCCGGCAACGGCGCTAAAATTTTGATTGAAACTTGAGATTACAAAGAAAAAGTTAAAGTCAAAGTTAAAGTTCTCAGCCTCAATTCTATCCGCTGCAGCAAGGGCCAAAGCGGGTCGATCCACAGGGAAGGATGCGATGCAAGCGTTTCGGACGATTTCTCTATATTACTTAGATCAAAACAAAAGAGAGTGATTAGATTTGAATGATTTGATTGAGGATATGCAGTTTACTAATCTTCTACCACAACCCTTAGTGCAAGTCTTGAAAAGTGAATATCATTTTGAGACAAGTAAAATCTATCCTAGGTTATTAATAGAAATTCAAGAAAGATAAATGATATTAGAATCTAACTAGTTTGCACTAATAAAAATTCAACAAATGTTCATCCTAACTTCTAAGTACAGCATAAGAAAAGTCTTATCTTAAGGTTATGCTGTCAAAGTACTTAAGCATGAATTTATGAAGAATTGTTTAGAGGTGTAACCTAGATTAAAAAAACTAACTATCAATTTAATCTTCAAGAAAACTGTTTTAAACCTAGGGTTTCTAAAAGTGATTATCAAACCATCCACTTTCTAAACTACACTAGGGTTGTTTAAGAGATTAGTAAGCCACAGATTAAAATTAGTTATTCATCTCTTTTTTTATTTTCAATTTTTTTTAATTTTGTTTAATGTGAAGAATTGTGAAAGAGAGAAGAAGACAAATAAAAAGATCACAGCGTAAAACAAAATTAAATGACAAAAGTAAATGGCAAAGAAGAAAAGGTAACCTTTATTCGAATGTCACTTCCAAATACAATGCTCCTCTCCTCCTCCAAAATATGCTAAAAACGAAATGAAATTACAAGAAATTGCAAAGAGAAAATCTAAAGAAAACCCTAAGTTCTAGTCTCTGAATGCGCCCTCTCTGTTGCTCTGTAGGGGTATTTATAGGAGATGGAAGAAGTAGAGTCCCGGTACAACTCCTCCACAAAAGCTGGTACCCTATCTTATCCACACACCCGCAGAAACACGGCTATGGTCGCGTTTCTGCGGCTGTAGCTTAGCTTTTGGCCACACGCTTTCGCGCGTGGCCTCCTCTGGTCCGTCCATCTGGGTATATCCTTCTGGATTTTGCATACCGACTCATTATTTTGAAAATTCGGAATAACTTGGGAAGCAAGTTACCCTAAATCCAAATCTTTTTAAAACGATTTTGTTACTTTGCACTCTTCTCCCTTTATCTATAGCCTTATCCTGCAAGCAATTAGGGTTGAGTAGAAGTCCATCCCTTTCCTCTTCTTTTAGTAATTATAACTTTTACACATGGGCTTGCACATGGGCTTTTTGGGCTTCATTTAGGCTTTATTCTTTTATTTAAATAATTACTCAAGGCCTGCACACATTAAATAACAAAACTTTAGTAATAGTGCATAATTAAAAGAATAAATAGGAAACATGATAGTAAATGTAGTGATAAATATGCAATTTTTACTACCTATCAAGACACAAGGCTCAAAACCCGCATCCCAGCACCACTGCAATGACAAGACGCAGGGCTCAAAGCTCGCACTAGCAGGGCTCGAAGCTCGCGTCCAGCAGCATCTCAATAGCTCAACGCGGAGCTCAAGCCGCGTTTCCACTGCAAGTGAACTCCGCGTCTCACTTATAACTGCCCTCACTACCGGGTCAGTTACTGCCCACGTAATGAGAGGAGTTAACTGCCATTATGGAGGGTTTTTAGGGGACAGTTTTACCCTTAAAACCCCATAAATAGCTCAGTTTGCTATTGAAGAGGGGTCAAAAAATTTCAGCTGAGAAAAATTAGCTTTACAAAGATTTCAATTCTTCTACACCAACTTGCTGAGTTCAAGTTTTTGCCTAAGTCTCTTTGAGATTTCACTGAATAGGAGTTGGGCTACTCTATCTGTGATCTAAGGAGAATAGTTTCAAAAAAGCTTGACATTCACCCGGTCAACGAAAAACAAGATTCACTTTCCTCCGCTATGCAAAGAACCCAGCCTTAATTAAAGATAAGATCCAACTGTTGGCCCAGAGGCCTTCCACTCTAGTTTTGATGATTATTAACTTATGTAGTTATGTTTACTAATTATCTTGTGATGTTTAAGTTTCAGATCATTAATCAAGATATTAGCTGGTGATTGCTTCAACAAAGGAGTTTTGAAACATTTCACTGTTGGCTCGAAGGCCCATCACTCTAGTTTTGATGATGATCAACTCATGTAGTTATGTTTACTAATGATCTTGTGTTTAATTAGTGACAGATTTATGATCAAGATCTTAGTAGGTGCATAGCTTCAACAAAGGATTTGAAGTCAAGTTTTGGAGCTAGCACGGTGTTTGGACCAAGTCAAGAAGGCTTCAAGTGAAGACTTCAAGAAGATGAAGACTTGTGTCTAGGTTTGTTTTTAGAAGATTTTATTTTTAGATAAAATGTAAAGGATAGAGTAGTTGGTGGATTGCTCAAGTATATCATACACACACACACTCTTGATTTAGTTTGTTTTACAAAAGATTTTCAATTTTAGAAAATACATGTTTGGATTTTGGTTTTCAAGTTTACATATCTTTTATCCAAAACCAAGTTTAGAGCTTAATGTCAAAAACATAGATATTTCACAATGTTTGTGTAGTGGATCATATCCATACACTCTATGCTTTAAAAGTTATTTAAATATCTTGTTTTTGTATTTGGAAAAGTTTTGGAAAAACCAAGTTTGGAAAATACCATTTTTGTTTTGAACAAATATTTCCATCTTACAAAAATAGTTCAAATCATATGTAACATGCCTTGATTTTGTGCAAGCATGTTTGTTTATCAAAGTATATTGGTAAAACTTTTTTTGTAGATTTTCTGTAAATTTATGGGATTTTATTAGAGCCAAAAAGACCAAGTTTTTAATCCCTTAACAGTTTTCTGACCTGGCTTCAGCCGGTCGACTGACCGGTCGACCGACGTGCACGGACGTGCATGCCAGTTCTGCAGGGACCCAGTCGACCGTCCAGAGAGCTCTGCTCTCTGGAAAGGCCCCGGCCGACCGCACGGTCGACCGGACAGAGAGTTTACTCTCTGTATCCTGGCTCGGTCGACCACCCGGTCGACCGTTGGCTCAAACGGTCTGAAATATGACCATTGGCCGGTCGGCCGGGCGGTCGACCGACAGGACTGACAGAACCCCAATGGCTAGTTTTTCTGAGCCTATAAATTTGGGGGTTTGGCCATTGTTTTTCACCAAGATTTCTAGTGAATTTTGAGCCAGTTTTTCCCACTTCATTAAAAGAGTTTTCTCCACTAAATTGAGAGCTAATACTTCCAATCAAAAGGGGAGTTTATCTAGAGTGTTAAAAAGAGAATTTCTTGAGTTTTCCTCCACCATCTCTTTCCTTTGTTTTTCTCACACAAACACTTGAGCTATCCATTGCTATATCTACCTATAGGAGTGTTATTGTGAGAGGATTTTAGGTGATCAAGAGTTGTGATCACCAAAGTTCATCTTTGTTTCTTTGAGGAGGCGGACGTGTGTGTTCGCATTGTTTAGGGTCCTAGTGGGGACTCGTTGTTTCGGGTTCGGGTGCGAACTCTTTGTTTGAGGTGCGGCCTCGGCGAGCCGGTGGGCTTGCGTGTGTACGGACTAGGGAGTCCGAGAGTTGTAGGTGTTGCGGCACCGAGTGATCCGGTGGGATCGATTATAGTGGAAATCCTTCGTGTGTCGAAGGCGGGGATGTAGAGCAAGTGTGCTCGAACCTCGAAACAAATCCCTTGTGTTTGCGATTGCTCACTCTCTCTCTCTCTCTTTGTCTCTTGTTTATATCTTGCATGCTTCTATTGTGTTTATCTTTACATGCATGATATACTTGTGTGCTTAATTGATATACTTGCTTGGGTTGTTTGCTAACACTTGTATTTAACCAAGAGAGCCAACGCGGCACCTCAACCCATATCCAGGGGAATCTTGAGGAGTTTGTCCAGAGCCCTTCACGGGGAATTCGGCAACACTCTTGTGTTATACGTGGTGTTTAGTGTAATAGTTTAGTTTAGGTCATAATAGTTTTTTATTTTCGCATTATTTGGCATTAAGTGACCATTAAATTAGCCATCACCTATTCAGCCCCCCTCTAGGTGAACTTACAATTGGTATCAGAGCCAAGTGCTCTTGATTTGGGTCTTACAACCTAGAGTTAAAGATCCTCATTTTTAGGCTAATCACAATATTTGTACACACACCATGGATTTCATGTCACCACCCATGTTTGACATTCTTAACATCCAAATTTGGAAGGTTAAGATGTCTTTGTACCTCAAAGGCCTAGGAATTCATATTTATCTTGCCACAATTAAAGATTCATATGTTAATGATAGCAAGTATATTGAGGCTAACTCAAAAGCTATTCATGCTTTGAAATGTACCCTAAATGATGAATATCTTTCTAGGGTTTCTAACATTGACTCGGCTTTTGTAGTATGGAATACCATCACCTCCCTTGGCGAAAAAGATGTATATTATGCGGGGAGCGATTCGGACGTTGGAAGCAACACCTCCAACTTGTGCTATATGGTCCAAGGGGATAACCCCCTTGAGGTAACTACCGAATCCGAGGTAGATGACATGTCATATGATGAGCTTGCTTGTTTTTGCCAACAATTACTTGAGAAATATGACATGCTTAGAAAAGATAATAAAAATTTGAAAAAGAAGTTTGATTGCATGCTTAAAGAAAAAGATTCATTAGAAAATAAGGTTGCATGCATTGAAAAGAAAATGAAGATTTGAAAAATGAGAATGTTTCCTTGTTTTCAAAGTTGAGTGATCTTTGTGAAGGAAACACAACTTTGAAAAATAAAATTATCTTGGTGGAGAAACAAAAAGAAATTGCTTTTCAAGAAAATAACTCTTTGAAAAGAAAAATGTTTGAAAAAGAAAAAGAACAAGAAAATGTTTCTAAAAAGAAGAAAAATAGTTTTATATCTCACCATGCTTTACATGCCACCATTAATGATAGTGAGTTAAATGTTTTGAAAAATAGGATTAGCTGTTTGAGCTCAACCTTGAGCTCATGTGCATTTAACCATAAGAAATTGGAAATCTTGTTTTCAAAGAAACAAGTTCCAAACATTCATGCACATCATTCTCATCATGCTTATGTTGCACGTCATGATCACAATCACACACATAAGCATCCTAAGGTGTACAAGTGTACACATTGTGGTCGCAAAGGCCATTTAGCAAAATTTTGTTATGATAAGATTAATTCTTTAAATTTTGCTAATAATAAAAATGTTTGGGTGCCTTACAAGACTAACCCTCAAGGACCCAAAAGAAAATGGGTACCAAAATCCCCACCGTTTGTTTTTGATGTAGGTGAGGGCTCTCAAAAGACGTGAGAGATTTGGTGCCTTGGTGGTGGATGCACGGACTTGAAGGACATACATTTGATGCACCGCTATCAAGGAGTTTTGGTGGGACAACCACCATGTTTGGAGATTTGGAGCTTAGTTCCTTGGTTTGGTAACTATCTCTAAACTCCTTATTTAGTTTACATGCTTATTCATATATCATATTTTTAGCATGTTCATGTTTTAATTGTTTTTGTGCTTCATGTGGTAAATACTAGTTTAAATGTAGTTTTTATTAAAACTTGGATTTATACATGTATAAGTAGTGAGCCACATTTGATTCATATACATTTGCACTTCATGCTCATTTGTACCCACTATATGCACATGTATAGCCTAGTTTTGATGATTCTTTCATTTATACTTGTTTTGCCTATTTTCGTGTTTTTACTTCATGTATATGCATTATTATTCAAATCTAATAAATATACATGTATATCCTTTTGAGTCTCTTGCCTTCATGCAAATACTATTAATAGACTCGTTTTATGTTTGGGATATGTATGCATATTGTTAGTTTTAGATAAATCATACATATACCTAGAAGTCTATTGTTTTTTAATGAAAAATAAATTTTCATGTTTTTGTTTGATAAAATAAAATGAATATTTTGTTTTGATCATTTTGAGCTTATTGACTATTTTCATGAAAATGCTATTTACATGATTCTTATACACTCACACTTTATTTGTCATGACTTTGGTTCATGAACATATTTTTGAGCTTTATAGATCGAGTGACAATTCTTGTGTAATTGGTATGATTCATGAAATACATATGTTTTGGTTTCATATTTTGAAGGATCTTTAACTAGTTTTTCAAAAAAAATTAATTTAACTAGTTATTTATTCTTCAATGTTTATGAGATATACACATGATCCTTTATTGTTTCAATTGGTATCATTGAATCGTTTCAATTGGTATCAATTTGACTCCATTTTTGTATATACTCATATTTTATTTTCTTATATATGTATGTATCAATTTCAATTGGTATACTCATTTTTCATACATATATATGATTTGATTTGTGCTTAAGTTCAAATTGTTTTACATGTTTAAAGCACAACGTTGTTTATGATAAGAAAATAAAAATTTTAAGAAAAATTCTCAAGTTTTGTTTTATTGAGAAAATTCAAAATTTTGTTTTATAAAAAAAATTAAAACATTTTTGAGTTGTATTGCCTATATGCAAGGAGAGCTTAACATCTCTTCTACATATAGATTCATGTTGAGTGTATTGTATATTGAGGAGCTTGACAACTCTTCTTTATGTGGTACACGTGTGTAGGGGGAGCTTAACATCTCCTCTTATGCATTACATATTATACGTTATGTGAATTAGGGCTTGTCATCCCTCTTTCATGTAATGTATATGTGTAGGGAAGTTACTTAACCGTCTTCCTCTTCATGAATGTATATCGCATATAACTTTTTATTGACTTATTTGTTTACACCCCTTATTGGTCTCTTTGTTTATGACAAAAAGGGGGAGAAAAATTTGTTGATTGTGTTTTTACCCTTTTGTTGATGATTGACAAAAAGGGGGAGAAAGATTTTGGATTTATAAAGATTTTGAATTTATATGCATGTTTTGTGAAAAAGATTGTTTATGCATATATGTTTTGTTTTGCAAATAGGAGAAAAAGAATTTGATGTGTTTTATGCTTGAGTGCATGTTTTATCTCCATACATTTGCATACATGTTTATGAGCTTTATTGCATATCTATTTGTTTATGTGTTATGCATGAGTTAAGGGGGAGCTTCTTTGAAGCTTTACTTTAATCCATGCATATATAACTTCATGAGTTTTGTAATCATCAAAAAGGGGGAGATTGTTGGCCCGAAGGCCCATCACTCTAGTTTTGATGATGATCAACTCATGTAGTTATGTTTACTATTGATCTTGTGTTTAATTAGTGACAGATTTATGATCAAGATCTTAGTAGGTGCATAGCTTCAACAAAGGATTTGAAGTCAAGTTTTGGAGCTAGCACGGTGTTTGGACCAAGTCAAGAAGGCTTCAAGTGAAGACTTCAAGAAGATGAAGACTTGTGTCTAGGTTTGTTTTTAGAAGATTTTATTTTTAGATAAAATGTAAAGGATAGAGTAGTTGGTGGATTGCTCAAGTATATCATACACACACACTCTTTATTTAGTTTGTTTTACAAAAGATTTTCAATTTTAGAAAATAAATGTTTGGATTTTGCTTTTCAAGTTTACATATCTTTTATCCAAAACCAAGTTTAGAGCTTAATGTCAAAAACATAGATATTTCATCATGTTTTTGTAGTGGATCATATCCATACACTCTATGCTTTAAAAGTTGTTTAAATATATTGTTTTTGTATTTGGAAAAGTTTTGGAAAAACCAAGTTTGGAAAATACCGTTTTTGTTTTGAACAAATATTTCCATCTTACAAAAATAGTTCAAATCATATGTAACATGCCTTGATTTTGTGCAAGCATGTTGTTTATCAAAGTATATTGGTAAAACTATTTTTGTAGATTTTCTGTAAATTTATGGGATTTTATTAGAGCCAAAAAGACCAAGTTTTTAATCCCTTAACAGTTTTCTGACCTGGCTTCAGCCGGTTGACCGACCCGGTCGATCGACGTGCACGGACGTGCACGCCAGTTCTGTAGGAGGGCCGGCCGACCGACCCGGTCGACCGTCCGGAGAGCTCTGCTCTCTGGAAAGGCCCCGGCCGACCGCACGGTCGACCGGACAGAGAGTTTACTCTCTGTATCTGGCTCGGTCGACCACCCGGTCGACCGTTGGCTCAAACGGTCTGAAATATGACCGTTGGCCGGTCGGCCGGGTGGTCAACTGACAGGCCTGACAGAACCCCAACGGCTAGTTTTTCTGAGCCTATAAATTTGGGGGTTTGGCCATTGTTTTTCACCAAGATTTCTAGTGGATTTTGAGCCAGTTTTTCCCACTTCATTAAAAGAGTTTTCTCCACTAAATTGAGAGCTAATACTTCCAATCAAAAGGGGAGTTTATCTAGAGTGTTAAAAAGAGAATTTCTTGAGTTTTCCTCCACCATCTCTTTCCTTTGTTTTTCTCACACAAACACTTGAGCTATCCATTGCTATATCTACCTATAGGAGTGTTATTGTGAGAGGATTTTAGGTGATCAAGAGTTGTGATTACCAAAGTTCATCTTTATTTCTTTGAGGAGGCAGACGTGTGTGTTCGCATTGTTTAGGGTCCTAGTGGGGACTCGTTGTTTCGGGTTCGGGTGCGAACTCTTTGTTTGAGGTGCGGCCTCGGCGAGCCGGTGGGCTTGCGTGTGTACGGACTAGGGAGTCCGAGAGTTGTAGGTGTTGCGGCACCGAGTGATCCGGTGGGATCGATTATAGTGGAAATCCTTCGTGTGTCGAAGGCGGGGATGTAGAGCAAGTGTGCTCGAACCTCGAAACAAATCCCTTGTGTTTGCGATTGCTCACTCTCTCTCTCTCTCTATCTCCTTGTGTTTATATCTTGCATGCTTTATTGTCTTTATCATTATATGCTTGATATACATTGTGTGCTATATTGACATACTTGCTTGGGTTGTTTGCTAACACTTGTATTTAACCAAGAGAGCCAACGCGGCACCTCAACCCATATTCAGGGGAATCTAGAGGAGTTTGTCCAGAGCCCTTCACGGGGAATTCGGCAACACTCTTGTGTTATACGTGGTGTTTAGTGTAAAAGTTTAATTAGGTCATAATAGTTTTTAATTCCGCATTATTTGGCTTTAAGTGACCATTAGATTAGCCATCACCTATTAACCCCCCCTCTAGGTGAACTTACATTCACATGGTGATTCCAGAGCCCGAGCATCAAGATCATACATTACACTCGTTGGAGTCTCGCTCGGTGGATTACGTTTTGGATCGGGTCGACTTGAAGATGGAAGATCGTCAAGAAGACTTAGGTATCCTAGTTTAGTGCGTTTTAGATCCATGTGTAAAGATTAGATAGTTGATATGCTCAAGTACACAACACACACGTTTTATGGATATTGGTTTTTCGGTTTTTAGTTTAAGCGATATTTGTTTTCATGGATAGTAGATCAAAACAAGTTTAATTAGTTTATGTATAGTAAATTCATTCTATACATGCATGCTTAACTTTCTAGACAAACTTATTTTGACTATCCTATTCATGTGTTGAAAAATCCAAGTTTAATAAAATACAGGTTTTGGTTTTTGATAAAATTTCTAAGACACAAAAATGGTTCAATATGTTTGATATTTGACTTGAAATTTTTATCACATGTTTGTATATCAATGTAAAATGATAAAAATATTTTGTGTATTTTAGAAGTTTTATGGGAATTTTTATAATAATTAAAAACCCAGTTTTCTGTCCCAGTTGGCCTCTGCCAGGCTCTAGCGGTCGACTGTATGGTCGACCGGACCCAGAAGCCGGTCGACCGGGCGGTTGACCGACGTGCACAAGGCTGTGCACGTTTGGCCAGTCAATTGGGCCGGTCGATCGAGCGGTCGACCTGCCAGAGATCTCTGCTCTCTGTAAATTTTCGGTCGACCGACATGCACAGCCTGTGCACGTCTGGGCCTGGCATTAGGCCGGTCGACTGGCCGGTCGACCGGACCAGAGAACTTTGCTCTCAGTTTTTGGGCGGTCGACCGGGTGGTCGACCGGCTTCCTCCAACGGTCGAAAAATCGACCGTTGGCGGTCGACCGGGCGGTTGACCTCCAGCTGTTCTGGCTGAGGAATCAGCTAACGGCTATATTTTAGAGAGGCCTATTTAAACTCTATTTCTTGGGGATTTTGACAAGACTTTTGACAAGAAAAATTCCTAGTTTCTCCAGTGTTTAAAAGAAGTTTTCAAAGTGTTTTAAAGCTTTAAAGATTTCATCTTTCTTTTGTTTTCAAGGGTTTTGGAAAATCAAAGAAAACTAGGTTTTTGGATATTGTTTTGGATCCTCATTTCTATCATTTACAAGAAGTTTCCCAAGTAGTTTTTCTTTGTTATTTGATTTCCAAAAACACCTTGATTTCCACACTTGAGCTATCCTCTATCCTATTTTATTAGGATCATTGTTTTGTGAAAAAAGAAATTGTTTGTGGTTGAAAGATACCACTAAGTTGTAAAAACTCTTTGTTGGTGGCTCCCTCTTTGGTAGAGGTTGAGATTGTGGGTTGCTCCCTCTTTGGTAGAGGTTGAGGTTGTTCTTTACTCCCTCTAGTGAGAGGTGGAGTTGGTGTTTGTATCCCTCTTTAGTAGAGGTGGTTGTTGTTGTTTGGCTAAGGGCCTACCCCTCTTGTTGAGGTGGTGTTTGTTTGCCTCGGTGGAGGTTGTTGGTTGAGAGAGTGGTTCGGTACTCCCGGTTGTACAAATCCTCCTCGGTGGAGGTTCCCTCGTTGGACAAGTTAGTGGATTGGAAATCCTTCTCGGTGAAGGCGGGGACGTAGAGCTAGGGGCTCGAACCTCGAAACACATCTTGTTGTTTACGTTTGATCCATTGACTCTCTCTCTCTCTCTTTTATTTGTGCATTGCATCTTTCATATCATCATATCTTATATGCTTGTGTTGTGCATTAATTCATATTGTCATATCTCTTGTATGCTTGTTTGTGTGTTCCTCACTTGTACTTAACCATGAGAGCTTCATATAGCACCTCAACCTTTATCTAGGGGAATCAAGAGGAGTTAGTCCAGAGCCCTTCACGGGAAATTCTGCTACACTCGTTGGTTGTACTAATTGTAGTTGCAAATTAGTTTTAGCTTCCGCATTTAGTTTCTAGATTAGCCATATCACCTATTCACCCCCTAGGTGATTTCAATTGGTATCAGAGCCTACGCTCCTGATACTTAGGTTTAACAACCTAGGAGTGTGATCTTTGTTAGCTAATCTACATTTGCATTTGCATATATATGTTTGCACACATTTAGTTTGCACACCCATTGACTTCATGACCCCACCAATGTTTGATGCTTCCAACATTGTTGTTTGGAAGACTAGGATGTCCATCTATTTACAAACCATAGGCTTGCATGTTTTCCTTGCCGCTATCAAAAAATGCTATCTTGGTAATAGCAATCATATAGGGGCCAATGCACTAGCCCTAGAGGCTATTAGAAGCACGCTTAATAAAGATTATCTTATGCTTGTTTCTAATCTTGATTCCGCTTTTATAGTGTGGAACAAGTTGACCACCTCCACCTCCATGCTTCAATTGCCAATCCAACAAGAGGAAGTATCTAGTGGAGAATCCGAGTCTCAATGCTACATGGTCTAAGGGAATGACTCCCTTTAGGTACAATCGAAATCTCAATTAGATTGCAATGATACTAGTTCTTCATGTAATGATTATGTGGATCCTAATGCTTTGAATGAAGAACTTTCTATAGTTTGTGAAAAATTAATTGAAAAATATAATATTTGAAAAAGAAGAGTTTTAAATTAAAAGAAGAAAATAAGGTTTTATGTTCAAGACTTGATTTGGTTATGCAAGAGAAAGAGGAGATTTCAAATGAGAGGGATTCATTGAAGTCTAGACTTGATCTTGCCCTAAAAGAAAATGAGATTTTGAAAAATAGAAATGATTGTAATGGTGTTTTGAAGAAAAATAAAGTTTTAACTTAAAAACTTGATTTTTGTTGTAAAAGAGAATGATTCTTTGCAAATCAAAATAATTTCTATTTCAAATGATTTAGATGTTTGTTTAAAGAAAAATGAATCTTTAAAAATTGCTATAGATTCACATGCTTGCCATGCTAGTGTAGCTTCACCACCTAGCTCACCTATTGCATGCCACACCTCTTCTATAATTGAAAATGATATATCTTTGCTTAAGAAGACTGTTGATTGTTTGGGCTCCACTTTGAGCCAATGTGTTTCTAGCCACACACGCTTGGAATCTTTGTTTCGAAAGAAACAAGTTTCATCTTTGCATGCACACCCTCCACGGCATACGCATGCTCCTCACATACATACCCATCACACCATGTATGCTCATGTGTACACTTGTACACATTGTGGACGTAAGGGCCACCTTGCTAGATTTTGCTATGATTGTATATATGATGAAAAAATTAGCAAATAAATTTGTTTGAGTTAGGAAAGGTACTAACCCCCATGGACCCAAAAGAGTGTGGGTACCAAAGACCACCCCTATTGTATTTGATGTAGGTGTGGGCTCTCGCATGACGTGAGAGTGTTGGTGCCTTGGTAGTGGATGTATGGACTTGATGGACATATTTTTGATGCATTGCTATCAAGGAGTTTTGGTGGGACAACCACCATGTTTTGGAGATTTGGAGTAGTTCCTTGGTTTGGTAACTATTTCTAAACTCCTAGTTTATTTACATGCCTTCATATCATTGTTTATAGCATATTTTGATTATTATGAAAATGCCATGATTATTAGATCATTGACATGCTTGTATAGCTTTTGAGACACCCATGTTTAATATGGATCATTTTTTGTGTTCTCGCATATGTTTAGCTATTATCTATATCACTGGTCTAATAGCATGTGGATTTACATAATGATCGGTTTTATGTTTATCATGTTGACTTAAGTCTTGTTTTATGATTCATGATTTGAATATATGATTCAATGTTAGCTTTCATTAAAACTAGGATATATACTTGTGCATATAGTGGGTCACAAATAAATCTATATAAGTTTGTGCTTGAATGCTTATTTGTTCCCAATAGATGTGCTTGTATAGTCTAGTTTTGATGATTCATGCATTTTAAACTTGTATTCCCATTTTTGGATTTGTTTTATGATTTTGTGTTTAGCTTCATGTATATGTCCATCTTGTCCAAACTATTGTTTATACATATACATCCTTTGAGCCACGTGCCTTCATGCATATACATTTTGTGGACTCATTGTGTTTAGGGATATGTATGTATTCTTTAGTTTGTATAGGACATATATATACCTTGAAGTTTAAATTATTTAATGAAAATTTAGTTTTTCATGTTTCCATATTTTAAGGAATATTGAGCTTGATTGCATATTTTCATGATGCCATGTTTCACATTACACTTGTGCGCTCACTTTATTGGTTTCTCATGATTTTGTTTTCATGAGTATGATATGTGCCCTATTGATTTCGAGTGTTTAGTGCCATGTGATTAACATGTGTTTTATGAAAATATCTTTGTTTTATTCCTTGCTTGAAGGATTTCGTACTAGTTAACAAGTTTTTCCATTTAACTAGTTCGTATTCTTCGTTATGGTAGATGTTTTCAAACATATTATATTTTCAAACTTATTTTTGAAAATCCCTACCTTTTACAGGCGGTTGGATGGGCGATCATGCTCATGTATGCTTCATAGTGAAAATCATTTTAAACTTGAACATGATTGGGTGGTAGGTTATATGAGATATACATTTGATATTATTGTTGTTTCAATTGGTATCATTGGATTCTTTCAATTGGTATCAATATTGACATTTTTTGTATACTCATATATTTTTATGTATGTATGCTTGGACTTCAAATAGTATCAATTTCGATTGGTATCTAATTTTTATACATATATATGTTTTTATTTGGTATTTTATAAAGTGGGAGAAAACTCATATTTTATCTTTCAATTGGTATTTTGTTTACCTTAGATTTCCACTCCCTTACTTTATGATAGAAAATGAATTAAAAAAAATTGTAGAATATTATAATTTCAATTGGTATCATATGCTTACAAAAATAATACTCTTTATTGATATCAAGATGTTTATTTGAATGTTTTTAACTGGTATCAAGATACTTTTGCTTCTTAAAATTGGTATCAATGTTTTTATGTTCTCTTTCAATTGGTATCAAGATGCACTACTTTGACATTTTTTTTTGGTATCTTAATTGATTGTCACCCCTTATTTACATCATTTTTGTTTTTAGACAAAAAGGGGGAGAACATTGCATTTATTGTTTTTAACTCCTTTGTTGATTCTTTGGTTCGAACAAAAAGGGGAGAAGAATTTATTAATTTGTTTTTACTTTGACCCTTTGTTGATGATTGACAAAAAAAGGGAGAAGTATTTTATATATGCATGTTTTTAAGTATTTATGTTTATGCATATATGTTTTGTTTTGCAAATAGGAGAAAAAGTATTTGATGAGTTTTATGTTTATGCTTGATAGGCATGTTTATCTCCATGTATTTGCATTCATGTTTATGAGCCTTCATTGCATATTTATTATGTTTCTTCCTGTGCATGAGGTAAGGGGGAGCTTCTTTGAAGCTTAACTTTAATCCATGCATATATAACTCCATGAGTTTTGTCATCATCAAAAAGGGGGAGATTGTTGGCCCAGAGGCCTTCCACTCTAGTTTTGATGATGATTAACTCATGTAGTTATGTTTACTAATTATCTTGTAATGTTTAAGTTTCAGATCATTAATCAAGATATTAGTTGGTGATTGCTTCAACAAAGGAGTTTTGAAGTATTTCACATAATGATTACAGAGCCCGAGCATCAAGATCATACATTGCACTCGTTGGAGTCTCGCTCGGTGGATCACGTTTTGGATCGGGTCGACTTGAAGATGGAAGATCGTCAAGAAGACTTAGGTATGCTAGTTTAGTGTGTTTTAGATCCATGTGTAAAGATTAGATAGTTAATATGCTCAAGTGCACAACACACACGTTTTATGGATATTGGTTTTTCGGTTTTTAGTTTAACCGATATTTGTTTTCATAGATAGTAGATCAAAACAAGTTTAATTGGTTTATGTATAGTAAATTCATTCTATACATGCATGCTTAACTTTCTAGACAAACTTATTTTAACTATCCTATTCATGTGTCGAAAAATCCAAGTTTAATAAAATACAGGTTTTGGTTTTTGATAAAATTTCTAAGACACAAAAATGGTTCAATATGTTTGATATTTGTCTTGAAATTTTTATCACATGTTTGTATATCAATGTAAAATGATAAAAATATTTTTGTGAATTTTAGAAGTTTTATGAGAATTTTTATAATAATTAAAAACCCAGTTTTCTGTCCCAGTTGGCCTCTGCCAGGCTCTGGCGGTCGACCGTACGGTCGACCGGACCCAGAAGCCGGTCGATCGGGCGGTCGACCGACGTGCACAAGGCTGTGCACGTTTGGCCAGTCAATTGGGCCGATCGACCGGGCGGAGAGCTCTGCTCTCTGTAAATTTTCGGTCGACCGGCGGTTGACCGACGTGCAAAGCATGTGCACGTCTGGGCCTAGCATTGGGCCGGTCGACCGGCCGGTCGACCAGACCAGAGAGCTCTGCTCTCTGTTTTTGGGTGGTCGACCGGGCAGTCGACCGGCTTCCTCCAGCGGTCGAAAAATCGACCGTTGGCAGTCGACCGGGCGGTCGACCGCCAGCTGTTTTGGCTGAGGAATCAGCCAACGGCTATATTTTGGAGAGGCCTATTTAAACTCCATTTCTTGGGGATTTTGACAACTTTTGACAAGAAAAATTCCTATTTTCTCCAGTGTTTAAAAGAAGTTTTCAAAGTGTTTTAAAGCTTTAAAGATTTCATCTTTCTTTTGTTTTCAAGGGTTTTGGAAAATCAAAGAAAACTAGATTTTTGGGATATTGTTTTGGTTCCTCATTTCTATCATTTACAAGAAGTTTCCCAAGTAGTTTTTCTTTGTTATTTGATTTCCAAACACACCTTGATTTCCACACTTGAGCTATCCTCTATCCTATTCTATTAGGATCATTGTTTTGTGGAAAAAGAAATTGTTTGTGGTTGAAAGATACCACCAAGTTGTAAAAACTCTTTGTTGGTTGCTCCCTCTTTGGTAGAGATTGAGATTGTGGGTTGCTCCCTCTTTGGTAGAGGTTGAGGTTGTTGTTTATTCTCTCTAGTGAGAGGTGGAGTTGATGTTTGTATCCCTCTTTGGTAGAGGTGGTTGTTGTTGTTTGGCTAAGGGCCTACCCCTCTTGTTGAGGTGGTGTTTGTTTGCCTCGGTGGAGGTTGTTGGTTGAGAGAGGAGCTCGGTACTCCCGGTTGTACAAATCCTCCTCGGTGGAGGTTCCCTCGGTGGGAGTCCTCGGTGGACAAGTTAGTGGATTGAAAATCCTTCTCGGTGAAGGCGGGGACGTAGAGCTAGGGGCTCAAACCTCGAAACACATATTGTTGTTTGCATTTGATCCATTGACTCTCTCTCTCTCTTTTATTTGTGCATTGCATCTTTCATATCATCATATCTTATATGCTTGTGTTGTGCATTAATTCATATTGTCATATCTCTTGTATGCTTGTTTGTGTGTGCCTCACTTGTACTTAACCACGAGAGCTTCATATAGCACCTCAACCCTTATCTAGGGGAATCAAGAGGAGTTAGTCCAGAGCCCTTCACGGGGAATTCGGCTACACTCGTTGGTTGTACTAAGTGTAGTTGCAAATTAGTTTTAGCTTCCGCATTTAGTTTCTAGATTAGCCATATCACCTATTAACCCCCCCTCTAGGTGATTTCAATTGGTATCAGAGCTTACGCTCCTGATACTTAGGTTTAACAACCTAGGAGTGTGATCTTGGTTAGCTAATCTACATTTGCATTTGCATATATTTGTTTGCACACATTTAGTTTGCACACCCATGGACTTCACGACCCCACCTATGTTTGATGCTTCCAACATTGTTGTTTAGAAGACTAGGATGTCCATCTATTTACAAACCCTAGGCTTGCATGTTTTCCTTGCCGCTACCAAGAAATGCTATCTTGGTAATAGCAATCATATAGGGGCCAATGCACTAGCCCTAGAGGCTATTAGAAGCACGCTTAATAAAGATTATCTTTTGCTTGTTTCTAATCTTGATTCCACTTTTGTAGTGTGGAATAAGTTGACCACCTTCACCTCCAAGCTTCAATTGCCAATCGAACAAGAGGAAGTATCTAGTGGAGAATCCGAGTCTCAATGCTACATTGTCCAAGGGAATGATTCCCTTGAGGTACAATCGGAATCTCAATTAGATTGTAATGTTACTAGTTCTTCATGTAATGATTATGTGGATCCTAATGCTTTGAATGAAGAACTTTCTATAGTTTGTGAAAAATTAATTGAAAAATATAATATTTTGAAAAAGAAGAGTTTTGAATTAAAAGAAGAAAACAAGGTTTTATGTTCAAGACTTGATTTGGTTTTGCAAGAGAAAGAGGTGATTTCAAATGAGAGGGATTCATTGAAGTCTAGACTTGATCTTGCCCTAAAAGAAAATGAGATTTTGAAAAATAGAAATGATTGTAATGGTGTTTTGAAGAAAAATAAAGTTTTAACTTCAAAACTTGATTTTGTTGTAAAAGAGAATGATTCTTTGAAAATCAAAATAATTTCTATTTCAAATGATTTAGATGTTTGTTTAAAGAAAAATGAATCTTTAAAAATTGCTATAGATTCACATGCTTGCCATGCTAGTGTAGCTTCACCACTTAGCTCACCTATTGCATGCCACACCTCTTCTATAATTGAAAATGATATATCTTTGCTTAAGAAGAGTGTTGATTGTTTGGGCTCCACTTTGAGCCAATGTGTTTCTAGCCACACACGCTTGGAATCTTTGTTTCGAAAGAAACAAGTTCCATCTTTGCATGCACACCCTCCACGGCATACACATGCTCCTCACATACACACCCATCACACCATGTATGCTCATGTGTATACTTGTATACATTGTGGACGTAAGGGCCACCTTGCTAGATTTTGCTATGATTGTATATATGATGAAAATTTAGCAAATAAATTTGTTTGGGTTAGGAAAGGTAACAACCCCCATGGACCCAAAAGAGTGTGGGTACCAAAGACCACCCCTATTGTATTTGATGTAGGTGTGGGCTCTCGCATGACGTGAGAATGTTGGTGCCTTGGTAGTGGATGTATGGACTTGATGGACATATTTTTGATGCATCGCTATCAAGGAGTTTTGGTGGGACAACCACCATGTTTTGGAGATTTGGAGTAGTTCCTTGGTTTGGTAACTATTTCTAAACTCCTAGTTTATTTACATGCCTTCATATCATTGTTTATAGCATGTTTTGATTATTATGAAAATGCCATGATTATTAGATCATTGACATGCATGTATAGCTTTTGAGACACCCATGTTTAATATGGATCATTTTTTGTGTTCTTGCATATGTTTAGCTATTATGTATATCAGAGGTCTAATAGCATGTGAATTTACATAATGATCGGTTTTATGTTTATCATGTTGACTTATGTCTTGTTTTATGCTTCATGATTTGAATATATGTTTAAATGTTAGTTTTCATTAAAACTAGGATATATACTTGTGCATATAGTGGGTCACAAATAAATCTATATAAGTTTGTGCTTGAATGCTTATTTGTTCCCAATAGATGTGCTAGTATAGTCTAGTTTTGATGATTCATGCATTTTAAACTTGTATTCCCATTTTTGAATTTGTTTTATGATTTTGTGTTTAGTTTCATGTATATGTCCATCTTGTCCAAACTATTGTTTATACATATACATCCTTTGAGCCACGTGCCTTCATGCATATACATTTTTGTGGACTCATTGTGTTTAGCGATATGTATGTATACTTTAGTTTGTATAGGACATATATATACCTTGAAGTTTAAATTATTTAATGAAAATTTAATTTTTCATGTTTCCATGTTTTAAGGAATATTGAGCTTGATTGTATATTTTCATGATGCCATGTTTCACATTACACTTGTGCACTAACTTTATTGGTTTCTCATTATTTTGTTTTCATGAGTATTATTTGTGCCCTATTGATTTTGAGTGTTTAGTGCCATGTGATTAACATGTGTTTTATGAAAAATATCTTTGTTTTATTCCTTGCTTGAAGGATTTCATACTAGTTAACAAGTTTTTCCATTTAACTAGTTCGTATTCTTCGTTATGGTAGATGTTTTCAAACATATTATATTTTCAAACTTATTTTTGAAAACCCCTACCTTTTACGGGCGGTTGGATGGGCGATCATGCTCATGTATGCTTCATAGGGTCTGTTTGGATTTAAGGAATTGGTGTGAAGTGAGGAAGTAGGAAGTAAGATTTATTTCCTTTAGGAAAAAGGGAAATGAGTAGTAAGTTTTCTGGTGTTTGGATGATTGTTGGGAAGTGTGGTTTGGAAAATGTTTTGTCGTTTCCGGTGTTTGGATGGTAATGAAAAGTGGAAGTGGAAAAGTTGACCACAAAGTTGACCGCAAAAAAATAATATAAAATAAAAATTAATTAAGAAAAATAAAAAATAGATTGTAATTAGAATGCAAGTGAGATTTACTTGACCAAAAAATTAACTGTTTTATGCTATAACTTATTATAAATGAGATTTACATGACCACAAAATTAACTGTAGCACTCTGGAAGTGAGAAAATGGTTGTGTAAAAGAGAGATGAAAAAGGGAAATGGGGGTTTTCTTATTTTCCTTTTCCGGTGTTTGGATAGATAGGGAAATGAGCAATTATACTTCCCCACTTCCTCACTTCACTGTGATTCCTTACATCCAAACACGCCCATAGTGAAAATCATTTTAAACTTGAACATGATTGGGTGATTGGTTATATGAGATATACATTTGATATTATTTTTATTTCAATTGGTATCATTGGATTCTTTCAATTGGTATCAATATTGACATTTTTGTATACTCATATATTTTTATGTATGTATGCTTGGACTTCAAATAGTATCAATTTCGATTGGTATCTAATTTTCATACATATATATGTTTTTATTTGGTATTTCATAAAATGGGAGAAAACTCATATTTTATCTTTCAATTGGTATTTTTTTTTACCCTAGATTTCCACTCCCTTACTTTATGATAGAAAATGAATTAAAAAAAATTGTAGAATATTATAATTTCAATTGGTATCATTTGCTTAAAAAAATAATACTCTTTATTGATATCAAGATGTTTATTTGAATGTTTTTAATTGGTATCAAGATGCTTTTGCTTCTTAAAATTGGTATCAATGTTTTTATGTTTTCTTTCAATTGGTATCAAGATGCACTACTTTGACATATTTTTTTTTTGGTATCTTAATTGATTGTCACCCCTTATTTACATCATTTTTGTTTTTAGACAAAAAGGGGGAGAACATTGCATTTATTATTTTTAACTCCTTTGCTGATTCTTTGGTTCGAACAAAAAGGGGGAGAAGAATTTATTGATTTGTTTTTACTTTGACCCTTTGTTGATGATTGACAAAAAGGGGGAGAAGTATTTTATATATGCATGTTTTTAAGTATTTATGTTTATGCATATATGTTTTGTTTTGCAAATAGGAGAAAAAGTATTTGATGAGTTTTATGTTTATGCTTGATTAGCATGTTTATTTCCATGTATTTGCATTCATGTTTATGAGCCTTCTTTGCATATTTATTATGTTTCTTCCTATGCATGAGTTAAGGGGGAGCTTCTTTGAAGCTTAACTTTAATCCATGCATATATAACTCCATGAGTTTTGTCATCATCAAAACGGGGGAGATTGTTGGCCCAGAGGCCTTCCACTCTAGTTTTGATGATGATTAACTCATGTAGTTATGTTTACTAATTATCTTGTGATGTTTAAGTTTCAGATCATTAATCAAGATATTAGTTGGTGATTGCTTTAACAAAGGAATTTTGAAGCATTTCACATGGTGATTTCTTTAACAAAGGAGTTTTGAAGCCTTTCACATGGTGATTCCAGAGCCCGAGCATCAAGATCATACATTGCACTCGTTGGAGTCTCGCTCAGTGGATCACGTTTTGGATCGGGTCGACTTGAAGATGGAAGATCGTCAAGAAGACTTAGGTATCCTAGTTTAGTGTGTTTTAGATCCATGTGTAAAGATTAGATAGTTGATATGCTCAAGTGCACAACACACACGTTTTATGGATATTGGTTTTTCGGTTTTTAGTTTAACCGATATTTATTTTCATGGATAATAGATCAAAATAAGTTTAATTGGTTTATGTATAGTAAATTCATTCTATACGTGCATGCTTAACTTTCTAGACAAACTTATTTTGACTATCCTATTCGTGTGTTGAAAAATCTAAGTTTAATAAAATACAGGTTTTGGTTTTTGATAAAATTTCTAAGACACAAAAATGGTTCAATATGTTTGATATTTGTCTTGAAATTTTTATCACATTTTGTTTATCAATGTAAAATGATAAAAATATTTTTGTGGATTTTTAGAAGTTTTATGGGAATTTTTATAATAATTAAAAACCCGGTTTTCTGTCCTTGTTGGCCTCTGCCAGGCTCTGGTGGTCGACCGTACGGTCGACCGGACCCAGAAGCCGGTCGACCGGGCGGTCGACCGACGTGCACAAGGTTGTGCACGTTTGGCCAGTCAATTGGGCCGGTCGACCGGGCGGTCGACTGGCCAGAGAGCTCTGCTCTCTGTAAATTTTCGGTCGACCGGCCGGTCGACCGACGTGCACAGCATGTGCACGTCTGGGCCTAGCATTGGGCGGTCGACCGGCCGGTCGACCGGACCAGAGAGCTCTGCTCTCTGTTTTTGGGCGGTCGACCGGGCAGTCGACCGGCTTCCTCCAACGGTCGAAAAATCGACCGTTGGCGGTCGACCGGGCGGTCGACCGCCAGCTGTTCTGGCTGAGGAATCAGCCAACGGCTATATTTTGGAGAGGCCTATTTAAACTCTATTTCTTGGGGATTTTGACAAGACTTTTGACAAGAAAAATTCCTAGTTTCTCCAGTGTTTAAAAGAAGTTTTCAAAGTGTTTTAAAGCTTTAAATATTTCATCTTTCTTTTGTTTTCAAAGGTTTTGGAAAATCAAAGAAAACTAGCTTTTTGGGATATTGTTTTGGATCCTCATTTCTATCATTTTCAAGAAGTTTCCCAAGTAGTTTTTCTTTGTTATTTGATTTCCAAACACACCTTGATTTCCACACTTGAGCTATCCTCTATCCTATTCAATTAGGATCATTGTTTTGTGGAAAAAGAAATTTTTTGTGGTTGAAAGATACCACCAAGTTGTAAAAACTCTTTGTTGGTTGCTCCCTCTTTGGTAGAGGTTGAGATTGTGGGTTGCTCCCTCTTTGGTAGAGGTTGAGGTTGTTTATTCCCTCTAGTGAGAGGTGGAGTTGGTGTTTGTATCCCTCTTTGGTAGAGGTGGTTGTTGTTGTTTGGCTAAGGGCCTACCCCTCTTATTGAGGTGGTGTTTGTTTGCCTCGGTGGAGGTTGTTGGTTGAGAGAGGAGTTCGGTATTCCCGGTTGTACAAATCCTCCTCGGTGGAAGTTCCCTCGGTGGGAGTCCTCGGTGGACAAGTTAGTGGATTGGAAATCCTTCTCGGTGAAGACGGGGATGTAGAGCTAGGGGCTCGAACCTCGAAACACATCTTGTTGTTTGCGTTTGATCCATTGACTCTCTCTCTCTCTTTTATTTGTGCATTGCATCTTTCATATCGTCATATCTTATATGCTTGTGTTGTGCATTAATTCATATTGTCATATCTCTTGTATGCTTGTTTGTGTGTGCCTCACTTGTACTTAACCACGAGAGCTTCATATAGCACCTCAACCCTTATCTAGGGGAATCAAGAGGAGTTAGTCCAGAGCCCTTCACGGGGAATTCGGCTACACTCGTTGGTTGTACTAAGTGTAGTTGCAAATTAGTTTTAGCTTCCGCATTTAATTTCTAGATTAGCCATATCACCTATTCACCCCCCCTCTAGGTGATTTCAATTGGTATCAGAGCCTACGCTCCTAATACTTAGGTTTAACAACCTAGGAGTGTGATCTTGGTTAGCTAATCTACATTTGCATTTGCGTATATTTGTTTGCACACATTTAGTTTGCACACCCATGGACTTCATGACCCCACCTATGTTTGATGCTTCCAACATTATTGTTTGGAAGACTAGGATGTCCATCTATTTACAAACCCTAGGCTTGCATGTTTTCCTTGCCGCTACCAAGAAATGCTATCTTGGTAATAGCAATCATATAGGGCCAATGCAGTAGCCCTAGAGGCTATTAGAAGCACGCTTAATAAAGATTATCTTATGCTTGTTTCAAATCTTGATTCCGCTTTTGTAGTGTGGAACAAGTTGACCACCTCCACCTCCAAGCTTCAATTGCCAATCTAACAAGAGGAAGTATCTAGTGGAGAATCCGAGTCTCAATGCTACATGGTCCAAGGGAATGACTCCCTTGAGGTACAATCGGAATCTCAATTAGATTGTAATGATACTAGTTCTTCATGTAATGATTATGTGGATCCTAATGCTTTGAATGAAGAACTTTCTATAATTTGTGAAAAATTAATTGAAAAATATAATATTTTGAAAAAGAAGAGTTTTGAATTAAAAGAAGAAAACAAGGTTTTATGTTCAAGATTTGATTTGATTTTGCAAGAGAAAGAGGTGATTTCAAATGAGAGGGATTCATTGAAGTCTAGACTTGATCTTGCCCTAAAAGAAAATGAGATTTTGAAAAATAGAAATGATTGTAATGGTGTTTTGAAGAAAAATAAAGTTTTAACTTCAAAACTTGACTTTGTTGTAAAAGAGAATGATTCTTTGAAAATCAAAATAATTTCTATTTCAAATGATTTAGATGTTTGTTTAAAGAAAAATGAATCTTTAAAAATTGCGATAGATTCACATGCTTGCCATGCTAGTGTAGCTTCACCACCTTGCTCACCTATTGCATACCACACCTCTTCTATAATTGAAAATGATATATCTTTACTTAAGAAGAGTGTAGATTGTTTGGGCTCCACTTTGAGCCAATGTGTTTCTAGCCACACACGCTTGGAATCTTTGTTTCGAAAGAAATAAGTTCCATCTTTGCATGCACACCCTCCACAGCATACACATGCTCCTCACATACACACCCATCACACTATGTATGCTCATGTGTACACTTGTACACATTGTGGACGTAAGGGCCACCTTGCTAGATTTTGCTATGATTGTATATATGATGAAAATTTAGCAAATAAATTTGTTTGGGTTAGGAAAGGTACCAAACCCCATGGATCCAAAAGAGTGTGGGTACCAAAGATCACCCCTATTGTATTTGATGTAGGTGTGGGCTCTCGCATGACGTGAGAGTGTTGGTGCCTTGGTAGTGGATGTATGGACTTGATGGACATATTTTTGATGCATCGCTATCAAGGAGTTTTGGTGGGACAACCACCATGTTTTGGAGATTTGGAGTAGTTCCTTGGTTTGGTAACTATTTCTAAACTCCTAGTTTATTTACATGCCTTCATATCATTGTTTAAAGCATATTTTGATTATTATGAAAATGCCATGATTATTAGATCATTGACATGCAAGTATAGCTTTTGAGACACCCATGTTTAATATGGATCATTTTTTGTGTTCTCGCATATGTTTAGCTATTATGTATATCACAGGTCTAATAGCATGTGGATTTACATAATGATCGGTTTTATGTTTATCATGTTGACTTATGTCTTGTTTTATACTTCATGATTTGAATATATGTTTAAATGTTAGTTTTCATTAAAACTAGGATATATACTTGTGCATATAGTGGGTCACAAATAAATCTATATAAGTTTGTGCTTGAATGCTTATTTGTTCCCAATAGATGTGCTAGTATAGTCTAGTTTTGATGATTCATGGATTTTAAACTTGTATCCCCATTTTTGGATTTGTTTTATGATTTTGTGTTTAGCTTCATGTATATGTCCATCTTGTCCAAACTATTGTTTATACATATACATCCTTTGAGCCACGTGCCTTCATGCATATACATTTTGTGGACTCATTGTGTTTAGGGATATGTATGTATACTTTAGTTTGTATAGGACATATATATACCTTGAAGTTTAAATTATTTAATGAAAATTTAGTTTTTCATGTTTCCATGTTTTAAGGAATATTGAGCTTGATTGTATATTTTCATGATGCCATGTTTCACATTACACTTGTGCACTCACTTTATTGGTTTCTCATGATTTTGTTTTCATGAGTATGATATGTGCCCTATTGATTTCGAGTGTTTAGTGCCATGTGATTAACATGTGTTTTATGAAAAATATCTTTGTTTTATTCCTTACTTGAAGGATTTCGTACTAGTTAACAAGTTTTTCCATTTAACTAGTTCGTATTCTTCGTTATGGTAGATGTTTTCAAACATATTATATTTTCAAACTTATTTTTGAAAACCCCTACCTTTTACGGGCGATTGGATGGGCGATCATGCTCATGTATGCTTCATAGTGAAAATCATTTTAAACTTGAACATGATTGGGTGGTAGGTTATATGAGATATACATTTGATATTATTGTTGTTTCAATTGGTATCATTGGATTCTTTCAATTGGTATCAATATTGACATTTTTTGTATACTCATATATTTTTATGTATGTATGCTTGGACTTAAAATAGTATCAATTTCGATTGGTATCTAATTTTCATACATATATATGTTTTTATTTGGTATTTCATAAAGTGGGAGAAAACTCATATTTTACCTTTCAATTGGTATTTTGTTTACCCGAGATTTCCACTCCTTACTTTATGATAGAAAATGAATTAAAAAAATTGTAGAATATTATAATTTCAATTGGTATCATATGCTTAAAAAATAATACTCTTTATTGATATCAAGATGTTTATTTGAATGTTTTTAATTGGCATCAAGATGCTTTTGCTTCTTAAAATTGGTATCAATATTTTTATGTTTTCTTTCAATTGGTATCAAGATGCACTACTTTGACATATTTTTTTTTGGTATCTTAATTGATTGTCACCCCTTATTTACATCATTTTTGTTTTTAGACAAAAAGGGGGAGAACATTGCATTTATTGTTTTTAACTCCTTTGTTGATTCTTTGGTTCGAACAAAAAGGGGGAGAAGAATTTATTGATTTGTTTTTACTTTGACCCTTTGTTGATGATTGACAAAAAGGGGGAGAAGTATTTTATATATGCATGTTTTTAAGTATTTATGTTTATGCATATATGTTTTGTTTTGCAAATAGAAGAAAAAGTATTTGATGAGTTTTATGTTTATGCTTGATTGGCATGTTTATCTCCATGTATTTGCATTCATGTTTATGAGCCTTCATTGCATATTTATTATTTTTCTTCCTATGCATGAGTTAAGGGGGATCTTCTTTGAAGCTTAACTTTAATCCATGCATATATAACTCCATGAGTTTTGTCATCATCAAAAAGGGGGAGATTGTTGGCCCAGAGGCCTTCCACTCTAGTTTTGATGATGATTAACTCATGTAGTTATGTTTACTAATTATCTTATGATGTTTAAGTTTCAGATCATTAATCAAAATATTAGTTGGTGATTGCTTCAACAAAGGAGTTTTGAAAAATTTCACATGGTGATTCCAGAGCCCGAGCATCAAGATCATACATTGCACTCGTTGGAGTCTCGCTCGGTGGATCACGTTTTGGATCGGGTCGACTTGAAGATGGAAGATCGTCAAGAAGACTTAGGTATCCTAATTTAGTGTGTTTTAGATCCATGTGTAAAGATTAGATAGTTGATATGCTCAAGTGCACAACACACACGTTTTATGGATATTGGTTTTTCGGTTTTTAGTTTAATCGATATTTGTTTTCATGGATAGTAGATCAAAACAAGTTTAATTGGTTTATGTATAGTAAATTCATTCTATACATGCATGCTTAACTTTCTAGACAAACTTATTTTGACTATCCTATTCTTGTGTTGAAAAATCAAAGTTTAATAAAATGCAGGTTTTGGTTTTGATAAAATTTCTAAGACACAAAAATGGTTCAGTATGTTTGATATTTGACTTGAAATTTTTATCACATGTTTGTATATCAATGTAAAATGATAAAAATATTTTTGTGGATTTTTAGAAGTTTTATGGGAATTTTTATAATAATTAAAAACCCAATTTCTGTCCCAGTTGGCCTCTGCCAGGCTCTGGCGGTCGACCGTACGGTCGACCGGACCCAGAAGCCGGTCGACCGGGCGGTCGACCGACGTGCACAAGGCTGTGCACGTTTGGCCAGTCAATTGGGCTGGTCGGCGGGCGGTCGACCGGCCAGAGAGCTCTGCTCTCTGTAAATTTTCGGTCGACCGGCCGGTCGACCGACGTGCACAGCATGTGCACGTCTGGGCCTAGCATTGGGCCGATCGACCGGCCGGTCAACCGGACTAGAGAGCTCTGCTTTCTGTTTTTGGGCGGTCGACCGGCTTCCTCCAACAGTCGAAAAATCGACCGTTGGCGGTCGACCGGGCGGTCGACCGCCAGCTGTTCTGGCTGAGGAATCTGCCAACGGCTATATTTTGGAGAGGCCTATTTAAACTCCATTTCTTGGGGATTTTGACAAGACTTTTGACAAGAAAAATTCCTAATTTCTCCAGTTTTTAAAAGAAGTTTTCAAAGTGTTTTAAAGCTTTAAAGATTTCATCTTTCTTTTGTTTTCAAGGGTTTTGGAAAATCAAAGAAAACTAGGTTTTTGGGATATTGTTTTGGATTCTCATTTCTATCATTTACAAGTAGTTTCCCAAGTAGTTTTTCTTTATTATTTGATTTCCAAAAACACCTTGATTTTCACACTTGAGCTATCCTCTATCGTATTCTATTAGGATCATTGTTTTGTGGAAAAAGAAATTTTTTGTGGTTGAAAGATACCACCAAGTTGTAAAAACTCTTTGTTGGTTGCTCCCTCTTTGGTAGAGGTTGAGATTGTGGGTTGCTCCCTCTTTGGTAGAGGTTGAGGTTGTTGTTTACTCCCTCTAGTGAGAGGTGGAGTTGGTGTTTGTATCCCTCTGTGGTAGAGGTGGTTGTTGTTGTTTGGCTAAGGGCCTACCCCTCTTATTGAGGTGGTGTTTGTTTGCCTCGGTGGAGGTTGTTGGTTGAGAGAGGAGTTCTATACTCTCGGTTGTACAAATCCTCCTCGGTGGAGGTTCCCTCGGTGGGAGTCCTCGGTGGACAAGTTAGTGGATTGGAAATCCTTCTCGGTGAAGGCGGGGACGTAGAGCTAGGGGCTCGAATCTCGAAACACATCTTGTTATTTGCGTTTGATCCATTGACTCTCTCTCTCTTTTATTTGTGCATTGCATCTTTCATATCATCATATCTTATATGCTTGTGTTGTGCATTAATTCATATTGTCATATCTCTTGTATGCTTGTTTGTGTGTGCCTCACTTGTACTTAACAACGAGAGCTTCATATAGCACCTCAACCCTTATCTAGGGGAATCAAGAGGAGTTTGTCCAGAGCCCTTCACGGGGAATTCGGCTACACTCGTTGGTTGTACTAAGTGTAGTTGCAAATTAGTTTTAGCTTCCGCATTTAGTTTCTAGATTAGCCATATCACCTATTCACCCCCCTCTAGGTGATTTCACCAACCATTTTCCCTCTTTTGTAATTGGATAATTGATCTGTTGTAATTTTCTTCACAATCAAATAAAGAATTTACGTGCCCTTCAATTTTTTCGAGGAAACAAGAGATGACGACTCCGTTGTGGATTACTTTCTCCACTGATGAGCAAGTTATGGCGCAAGGTGACATCAGTTTCATGGAAAAATGGCCGAGTCACTTATTGTGAAATTTGACCAGGCAAAGTATGAGAGGTTCCTCTATTCTGGCTTCAAGAGCCCTAGCGTAGCACGGCAGTGCCGCAGGATGTCCTTGGAGATCCACTTTCAAGTCCCTTCGGAGACTTCCTCAAAGATGTCCTGCGCAAACAGCACCATTTCTGGCCATGTCGCGCGCGTGCTCCGCGTCTACGTCTCTCACGAGACCCACGAGGCCAACGTCGTGAAATTACACCTAGAGGGGGGTGAATAGGTGTAAGGCTAATCTATTAAAACATTCAATGCAATCTAAAATGAAATGATGAGGAATTCAAATCTAAAGCAATACACTATGTGTAACCAAAGAGTGTAGCCAAATTCTCCGTGAAGGGCTCTGAACTATCTTCTCTAGATTCCTCTTAGATAAGAGTTGAGGCGCTATGTGAAGCTCTCTTGATTTAACACAAGTATGATGACACAATCAACACCAAGCATATATATATAATTGATCGAGAAATGATAGTGATAAGAATTACCGTGTAGCTTTGGGCTAAAGGGTCGTGTCCACGAGGAGGAATGCGATAGAAGCTTTTCGGTATTTTTGTTAAGTAACAAAGAATGAAGCTGGTGTCTTTCTTTTTTTATCAATTGAAAACGAGAATGGAGAGAAGGGAAATGATTAAAAGAAAAATTGCAAACTTAGAGAAGACTTTGAAAAAAGTGATTTTTTTTAAAAGCTTGAAGAGTGATTTGTTGTTTGTATTATAAGAAGAAGATCTGGGCTCACTATCTCACTTATTCAATGATGTGTTCTTCTCTTAAAATTCTTAGTGCCTCAACTTGATCATAGGCAAAAACCTAAGCTTGAGTTTAGAAATTTTTAAGCAAAGCAAATAAGATAGTTTGAAATAGTTAGCTCTGTTCTTTAAGAAATCATCTTGAATTGAATGTTAAACCATCAAGTCTTTCAAGTATGAAATAAAAACAAGTTCAAGAGATATTTTAAAAGAAGTAGACATTTAGAAATCCAAACCCATCCTCATGTGCCTTTAAGAACACTTTCAAAGAAGAAAGGCTTAGTTTAGGCATGCATATGATTCCATTGGGTCTTTACATCAAAAACCATTCAAAAAGAAGAGGGATCGAAGAGAGGAACAATAGTGAGCCCAGAAAATGAATTTAGCTACTCATGGAAGATGAAAAATAATACATGAAAATAAAGCAAGACATACCCGTGAATTGGAGTGGAAGAAGAGAAAGCTTGATCCTTTTATTGATGTCACTTCAATCTTCAAATTACAATCACTATATTCCTCTCTCTCACTGGTATTTGAACTAAACTATAACTTATAAAATAAAGATACAACTTCTATACTATCTAACAAAGAGCCTAAACCTTAAAAACAAAGAGAAAAATTTAAACTAAGTTCTGGTCCCTTTTTCTCTGAAAAATACAGTATTTATAGGCAAAAACCAAACAGGGGAGGGCGTACGAAGATAGGGGGAGCAAATGCTCCCCCAACAAATTCAACAAGGTCGCGGAAACGTGGCTTTGGCCACATTTTCGCGGCCTGGCTATGGCTAGTTGGCCACAGCCGGGCGGTACACCTCCTGGATTTGTGTCCTGACTTTATCTCCTTCTGGTTTTCCAGTTTCAGCTCTAGGATTTGATGAAACAGCCTTTGATTTTTGGCTTTAACCACTTGATTTGGGAAGATTTATTTTAACCAGTTTTCAACCTCTTTGATTTTCCATGACCTGCCCTAATTTCCTGATTTCTAATTAATTCTGAATTAAATCAGAAATTGATTGGCTTTTGGGCTTGTTTCTCTTTCCTAACCTTTAGCAGTGGGCCTGCATTTTATAAAGAAAAATAGGACTTATTAATATAATTTATTTAGATAATAAACATGGTAATGTGAATAAATATGCAATATATGTGACCGATCACACCCCCATACTTATCTTTTGCTCGCCCTCGAGCAAAACATCAAAACTAATCCTAATTAATTATTAGACCACTTTCGCAGGTCACTCTATTGCACTGAGCATGTGCAACAAGCCGTTAAACCTCTAGGTTACCTCTAGAGGACGAGTTTTGTCTCTGAGAGTTTTCAGTGGATTGCACCCACAAAATCCATAAAGAAAGAAAAAAATATTAGTATTTTCGAAAAGCATTTAGTCGGTGACACCCAAACTGGACAGTCTTAGGGCACCAGGTGAGAAAACACCCCTAAGGACTTAAACACTCGAGCAGACAAGGCCATAAAACTAAGGGTTTTTATTTATAAAATGTACCCCTTTTAGGCGTGAATACTTATGCTTCATGAGGCACAAATACCCAGCTTAATCAGAGGATTTATATATATATATATATATATTCAAACTTATCCAATTATCTTTTGCATAAATACCAAGGCTTTCTAGCTAATCAATAGTTAGATTTGTTTATTTTTAATCGATATACATTTATATATATTTTTTCTCTTCTTTTTTTTTATAAGGCATAAGAGTCTTTGTTTTTGAACCCTAAGTGTAAGCGTATAGGGTGTGCATATTTCTTTAAGGTAAAGATCAAGACTATATTGCTTCCATCAATTTTCTTCCTACCCCTGAAAATCAAACAAGTCATCTTATTTTGACCAAGTATAAGAAATCCTAATTATGATTTTCCTATTCCTTAAAATTGACTTAATTTCTTACAAAAAATGTATCAAAATATTGTTCTTACCTTTTAAAAAGTTTATATATATATATATTCTTTGTTTTCTTCTCTTTTTTTTTTAGTTATATTAGTCATGTTAGAGCCCTCCCCCACACTTATCTCATGCATTGTCCCCAATGTATGAAAGAAATGTATAGATGCATGAAATAAAATGTAAAAGTGGTGCATATATTATACAAAAATATATATAACATCAAGTTTGTCCCACACCTAGATCTTTTTCGGTCTCTTCCCTCTAGCTCTCTTCCCATCAATCCAATGGGTCCTCTTTATAGGGCATAGTGGGGAGGCCAATTTTTTTGTCATTTTAGCTCTCTTCCTCCCCAGTCTCACCTTCTTTAGGTTTTTCTTCCTCATATTTCTACATTCATTATTCAAAAATTGATCACCACCACACTTCTCAGTTGGAACTTCCTTACTATGAATGCCTAGGGATTCTAACTCAGTTCCATATATCTTCAAAACTTAGGTTAACACTTTCCTTTGGAGGTGTGTAATTAACCAAAATATTCCTAGTTGGTTCATCCAAACACATGAGTTCTTCTTCGAAGAGGTTTTCAAAGGGTATGTCAATTGGAGGTTCTTGAATTATATTCTCATGTGATATATTGTTAGTTGGCTCATCGAAAGTGAAGATATTCAAATCAAATTTTCCTTTTTTAAAGGGTACTCTAAAATTAGGATCTCCGACATATGCCTTCTCATTAAGATAATCGCCTTCATTCTTAAATAATTCATTCAGAAACAGAGACTCATTCTCTCTACCTTCACTTTTTTCATCACAATTATTTTCAACAAAGTTTACCTCAAATGTTTGGTCTCTTATCTTACGAGGTTGTTTTTCTAGGTTGAAGACATTGACTTCTCTAGTCATGTCCCTAAAGGTTAATCTCATAGACCCATTCCTACAATTGATAATAGCATTGGCAGTAGCAAGGAATGGGCGCCCTAGGATAACAAGAGTTTGAGCCCTAGGAAAGGACACAGGTTGTACCTCAAGAACTATGAAATCAACTGGGTAGATAAACCCCACGACCTGGATAAGGACATCATTAATTTTCCCCTTTGGAACTTTCACAGAACGGTCAGCCAGTTGGATTATGACTCGAGTTGGACTAAGATCGTCCAACCTGAGTTGTTCATAAACTGAGAATGGAAGCAGTTTGGTACATGCTCCCAAGTCAAGAAGTGCATGACTAATCTCGGCTTGTCCTATAGTGCCGGCAATGGTAGGACAACCTGGATCCTTGTACTTGACAGGGATCGGACCCGACAGTAGCTCACGAATGTTAATGGCTAAGAAGACTTTCTTGGGTATATTAGTCTTTCTCTTCTTGGTGCACATGTCCTTAAGAAATTTTGTATAGGATGGGATTTGTTAGATGGCATCAAGGAGTGGCAGATTTATCTTCACTTGGTTGAAAATCTCAATTATTTTATCTATGTGTGGATTCTTCTTGTTGTTCTTTAGCCTATTAGGAAATGGTACTATAGGCTTGTACACCTGACTGGTTGACTTATCTGTTTCAGATTCGTTAGATTTGGAAGGATTGGGACTAGATGAGGTGGATGCTGGAGTGTGATTGTGCTGACTGGGATTGGGTGGTGTTGACATTTGGTTATCAATTTTCTTTCCTGACCTCAATATATGAATAGCATTACATTAATTCAATGATTGATCCTCAGCTAAATGAGTATTGAGAATTCATAAGATTCATAATTGGTTGACTGGGCAGGGTACCATTTTGCCTCTCATTCTGTAGATTAACTAATTGGCTCATTTGACCCTCTAGCCTCTGTATTGTTTGCATGAGGGAATCTTGATTCTTCATGTACCTTTCCATATTTCTCTCAAAGTCAGTCATTCTTCTTTCAAACTGAGGATTCTGAAAGGAGGGCTGTGGAGCCTGGTTGGGAAAATTTTGTTGATAATGTGAAAAATTGTTGGGAGAGTTGTGAGGGTGATTTGAAAAGTTGGGTTGATGATTGGAAGTATTATTGGAATGATGGAAGTGGCTTACATGGTTTGACCGTGGGTGGTCATTATTTTGTTGGCTCCATGAGAAATTTGGGTGATTTCTCCAGCTAGGATTGTACGTTGGTGCGTAAGGATCATTGTTCGGCCTTGAAAAGGCTGCATTCATCGGTTCTGGAAAGTGTTGTTGAGCTTGAAACACAGGACACTCCTCAAACACATAATTCATGGTCTGACAGTAAGTACAACCTGGAGTCGGAAGTTGGTTTGGGCTGACTTAATTGACTAGACTTGGTTCCTTAGTTTTTAAAGCTTCCAGTCTTCTCGCTAGGTTAGCTAACTTAGCCTCGTTAGCTATGGATGATTCAATTGAATGGAGACCTCCTTTTCAAGAGATGGAGTTTGAATTCCTAGAGCTTTCACTAGTTGGTTTCCATTGGATGGTCTTTTCAGCTACATTCTCATATAAATTCCATCTCATCCTTCTGCAAGAATCCCTTGGCACATACTTTCTAAGAGGGTCTTGGTTTAGTAGTCTAAACCATCATAAAGAATTTGACATTGTCTCCATTTCTCCATTCGATGATGAGGACATTAGATAAGGAGGTCGCTGAAGCATTCAAAGTACCTCCAAAACAGTTCACTAGGTTCTTACTTGAACTGCATAATGTTTTGCTAACGAGAACGGTCTTATGAATTGGATAGAATTTCTTCAAGAAAACCTTGATGAAACCATCCAAGGATGTGATAGAGCTGGCCGCTAAGCTGTAGAGCCATTTCTTGGCTAAGTCCTTAAGAGCAAATGGGATAAATCTCAACCTAATAGCATCATCTGTAAGGTGTGAGATTTTCATCATTAAGCATACTTTCTTAAATTCTCTTATGAAGAAATAAGCATCTTCAGACTCAAAGCCATGGAACTTAGGGAGTGTGTTGATGAACTGTGGCTTAAGCTCAAAGTTATGTTCACCAATCGATGGAAGTTGGATGCAGGATGGAAGTGAGGTTCTAATGGGATAGAACCTATCCTGTAAAGATGTCGGTTGAGCCATAACCCAATCTAGTTTTGGTTCGAACTTGGGTGGTGATGTGTTTCTAGTCAACCTAGATGAATTAAGGTCTCTTGACCACACTTGTATACACAAACACAGTCACAAACAAGTTCACCAATAATCCACAAGAGAAAACAACCAAGCCTAGTCTAAGGTAACTGTTTGACGGGAGAATGTGGTTCGTTGTAAAATTTCCTTGAATCAATTGAAAGATTACAATGGATTTACACTCCAATTACAAGAGAGGGAAGATGTTGAAACTTGAATCTCCCCTTTGTTTAATGCTGGGTTCTTCAGGTGGCGATGGAAAGTGAATCTTGTTTTCCGTTGACCGGGTGAACATCAAGAACTTTTGGGGATCTTCTCTTTGGATGGTCGATGGAGTGACACAGCTCCTGATTGACCAGGAATCTCAAAGAGATTGTATGCAAAGATTGGCTTGTACGCACAAGTTGCTTGAAGAGCTGAACTCTCTTTCTTTTCGGTGGAAGTCTCGGAGTCTTTATAGCTCGACAGCCAAGTTCCTCTTCAAAAAGCCTTTTTTTTAACCGACTGACCGACCCCTTCTCAATAGCAAGAGGGGTTATTTATAGAGATTCCAGAGGTGAACGTGCCCCCTAAAAACGCTCCATAATAGGGGTTAACTTCCTTATTATGTGGGCCGTGATTGACCCCATAACAAGGGCAGTTACAACTAAGACGCGGATCTCGACCCTCGCGCCTTGGTGCTGCAGTGATGCTGAGACGCGGGTTTCGACCCTCGCGCCTTGGTGCTGCAGTGATGCTGAGACGCGGGTTTCGACCCTCGCGCCTTCGTGCTGCAGTGATGCTGAGACGCGGGTTTCGACCCTCGCGCCTTGGTGGTGCAGTGGGGCTGAGATCAGACTGCGTCTGGAGTTCTGTTTTTTAATGACTTGTCTTTTAGTAATTTTTTAAACAGCCTACAGAACCCCCTCCAAAGTTTTCGATATTCCGCAGTTGACTGGGACGGATTTCGAAATACTTTGGACTCTGGTTGAATTCATACTTCTCATGATTGGACTGACAATCATTTGAGATGCTCTGAAATTGATCTTGTCTGGAATATGGCCTTCATAAGTGTACTGTGGAACCTTTTGAAGCCGCCAGAAATGATCGTGGAGAGTGTCTAGATACACAGTCTAGACCTCCCCAGTGATCTGAGCTTATTGTTGGTGTACTTGGAACCAGGGGTAAACAGTCATCTGCTTGTGCCAGTGTACTGTTGAACTGAATTGCAGAAGCAAGGACTGGATGCAAGTCCTGTAGACGCAGGGGTCATGTTGCTTTTTAAAGACGCAGTTCTCATTTGGAGTGGGGACGCATCATTAGTTATGCTACAGAGACGCAATTCTTGTAGGGGTGCGTCTTTTGAGATGAAGACGCAGCTGTCGCTTTGTGAAGTAGACGCGGCTTCGGCCCAGTAGAGGCGTGGCTTTGAACCCTTGACAAGATGCAAACTCAAATTATATTGAGTTTATGATAGGAACACAATTGTCGTCTCGCAATGTAGACGCAGCTCTAGGATCCCAGTAAATGACATAGGCCTTCTCTGTTGTGGACACAAGTTTCAGAATGCAGCTTTCAAATTTTATGTGACTTCAAAGCGCGACCTCAGAATGGGTCCCTTTTGCTGAGGGGATGCGGCTCTGAACCGCTCCGAGAGACACGGTCGCGGCTCTCTCAACAGGAATGAGAAGGACGCCGCCTTCGAGTTCGCAAAGGGCTGCAAGTTTCTGGACGCGGCTCTTGGGCCTACGTTTGGTGCAACTTCCCAGGCGTTACATGCAGCTTGTCTTAAAGATCTTGTTAGATCTTTAAATGTCAAATCGGCATTGACGATTGGGGACTCGTGTTCTCCGATGTTTCCCGAAGCGGTAGTCCACGCGTCAGCCCTTCATTGGGCTTAGACGTTAATGTCTTTAAATGCCAAGTCGGCGTTAACGGTTGGAGGCCCGCGTCCTGGCTGCTTCCAGAAGCGACGATCCACGCGTCAGCCCTTCATTGGGCCTTGACATTCGTGCGGGAATTAAGGCCGATGGCTCTGATTAGTGCACCATTAATTACAGGCTTTATGGCTTGCCTATAAATAGGCATTGTCTCCTTAATCAGTCCATTACTTAGACTGTTTTCCCTCGAGAGCAGGCGCTCTGAGGGACTTCATCTTCTTCCTTCAAGGACTTCATCTTCTTCCTTCAATGGGATTTGCCCCCATGGACGACGACGACCCAAAGCTTGCATGCTTTTCTTTAATCTCTCCAGAAGATTATCACTGTCAAGTGATTTCAATATCAAAAAACGTCTCTTTGAGTACCTTTTATGTCTGCGTCTTGATGCAGAAAGTTCAACCTTTAAAGGGTTATTCTGCGGGTAGGAATTACTTGTCCGCCATGAAATATTCAGCCCGACTGAGTTCCAGTTTTGTTGTCCCTTGAAGAGATTCATCTTCTTGACCTTATCTTGAAGCCTGACTGGTGCGCCCATCATTTGGAAGTTGCGCCTTTTAGACTTCCTGACGAAGTGCGAGTTGATTGAGTCTGAACCCTGACTCAAAATTCTCTGGACGCGAGTGTAATGGACTTTTGCACCTGGACCGCGAGCTTTACATACAGAGCTCACATTTGAGGCTGTTGACTTAGAAGGACTTTAACTTAGGCCGGAGGCTTCAGACTTGAATGTAGCAACCCCTGTTTATTAAACAAGGATGTGGCAATTTTCGCGTCTGATTCTCTTTGCGTCTCAGATTTTAGACTCGGGTCTAAAACCAGACTGCGTTCAAATCTATGTGTATTCGAGGTCCACGACTTTGATTGCGTCTGTTTCTATCATAACAGAGTTTTGACTTGCTGTGTGGGTCATCCCCGCGTCTGAAGACCACAGTCATAGCCACGTCTGTTCTTCAATTTTTCTGTTTCTGGATTCTAATCTCCTGGTTTTTTACTTCTCGCAGGTAGCCTCAATCATCCTTTCGCAAATTCGCTGAGCCCTTGGGAGAATATATCGGCCAGCGAACTTGTTTGATGGTCGACCATTGGAGGAGAAGTCATGGCCCTGTTTATGGGAGACGAGAATTTAACATCCGCCGAGACCTCATTGGACACGATGCACCAGTCATGCTTTCGGGCATGCCATGGTCACAGTGGGTATGGCGGTGGATATGGTGGTGGGTATGGTCCTCTTGCAGGTCACTGGAAAGAGGACGTCACCTGTAAGGTCTCGGATCCTCCCTTACCAATCTTACACCAGAAGTGACATCGACGAAAAGTCCATATTCATTAGATGACTTTCTGGTGGTAGAGATGTTCATCAATGAAGGATCATGGCCTACATCGGTTGGTCAGGCGGGATCAGAAGGTTCTGCTGCATTTTGACCTCAGAAAACACCATTGTTCTTGGTCAACGAGGGGCTTCTTCGATGTTTACGTCATGCATGGTGACGTAATCAGCCTCTGATCGTCATCACAGTGCTCAACCCTTCTTTGGCGCCCTTTCAAACACCTTGTACTTGGAGTGGTGAGAAGCTTCAAGGAGTGAGTGCAACCTTTGAGAGAGAGGGACTTCTTTGTACTCCTTTATTGTAACACTCAATCTTATTATATAAGAGAGCGTCTTGTATCACGTTCATATGTTGGATATAAATAAAAGCGACACTTTTGTTTTGTTTCCTTCTATTGTCTTGAACTCCCTTTTTGTATTGAAAGTCAGACGAATAGAAATAAAAGATCTTCGGCTCGCTAAAAAGATGATAACAAACTTAACGAGTCAAAGTTTGTAGAAAAATCCTGCTTCAGGAAATTCAACTGTGCTGTCAGAGGTGTGATATTTAACTTGGCAAAGATAACTTTTGTGGACCTGTCAATCTATAAAGGAGAGTGATAGGTGGAATTTGTACCCCCAGGGAGGATGAGTTTTATCAGAGGTTCGGGATTAAATTGATTAAGACCTAGCTGGGGATTTAATGAAAACACTGTTAATGGTGTAATATTAACCTAACAATGTTTTTAGGTGGACTTGTTATTCTGTTGACGAGAATAACAAGTGAGACTAGATTCGCGGGGGATCTAGGAAAATCTTTATCGTTAGAGGTGTGATATTAACTTAACGGGTTGAATTCAGTCTTGTCAGAAGTGTGATGTTAACTTGACAAGGGTGTGAGTCAGAGGTGTAATATTAACTTGACTCAAGAGTGTTACAGCTTCACTTGGGAAAACTGAAGTGTCACTGTCATAGGTGTGATGTTTAACTTAGCAGCGAGGGTAATGCTAGAGGTGTAATTTTGAACTTGGCATTGGTCATCTCGACTTTAACAAGGAAGTTCGAAGGAAAGTCATGGCCTTAAGTGTATTGTTAAACTTAGCAATGACTCGGACGCTAGAGGTGTGGTGTTAAACTTAGCATCGTTCATTTCAACTTCGATATGGAAGTCTGAAGGAAAATGACTGCCAGAGGTATAATATTGAACTTGGCAGCAACTTGATTACTGTTAGAAGTGTAATGTTGAACTTAACAGTAATTTGTCAGAGGTGTGGTATTAACTTGACAGAAATTGACTCGTGATATGAGCAATTTGAGGACCTGTCATTCTACTAATGAGAAGTGACAAGTAAGGTTTGTACTCGATAGGGAGTATTAAAAATTTCATTACCAGAGGTATAGTGTTAACGTAGTAATAATTGTATTTTGTAGACTTACCATTCTGTGTATGAGAATTGGTAAGGAATTTTGGAGGAGAGAGTGGAACTAGCCCACTTAGGATTTATAGCAAACCCACAGCTATCAATGGATTTGAGGTGCCTTTACCAACTACCGTTTGAGTTGGGCTAGCCATGCTATTCCCCTCAGCATAGTGAGTTGTCGAAGAGTTATGTTGGGCTTAGAAGCCAACATTTTTCTCTGTCCTTAGCCATTGAAGGCGTCGGACGTTACTGAAGAGAGCGATATTAAAACCTAGGTTTCGCCTTTTGTTTCTTTATCAATATTTACATCATGCATCATGGTACAGTCAGTGCCCGATTAGCTTGTCACCGATCTACCGTGATGTGACCTAATAAAGGAAAGAAACTTTTCTTGGATCTGGTGCTTTGATCAGAGGTGTAATTTTAACTTGATCAGCGGAAGAGTACTATTAAGGATAGTACTTCTTCAGGAATCTGCCATTGATCGGCATCATGAGTGTATCGCCATTTGAAGTTATGAGGCGATATGCTCCATTTGAGTAGACTGACTCAACTACAAATGGTCCTTTCCATTTGGGCTGGAATTTTCCTTTTGTCTTATGTGTCATCACCATAGGTCTTCTGACGGCTAAGACAAGGTCACCTTTCTTGAAAGTTCGCATTTTAACTTTCTTGTTGAAGGCTCTGGTAATCCGGGCTTGATAGAGCTTGATTTGTTGTTGGGCCTGTAGACGTTTATCATCCAAGGCCTCCAATTCTTGGAGTCGCTGTCGATGCTTCTCCTCCTTTGTCATCTCCGCTGTCAAGGCGATGCGTAGAGATGGGATTTGGATTTTCAGTGGAAGCACGGCTTCACACCCATATACCAAAGAAAATGGTGTAGCTTTAGTTGGGGTTCGAACAGTCGTGCGATAGGCCCATAAGCATTCACCTAACTTGTCGTCCCAGTCATGCTGACTTTTGGAGACGAATTTCTTGAGAAGCTTGCCAATGGTCTTGTTGAAAGCTTCTGCGAGATCATTAGCAGCAGGGTAGTATGTCGTTGAGGACACACTCTGGATTCTGAACTTAGCACAGAACCTCTGAAAAACCTGACTGACGAACTGGGGTCTATTATCATGGACGATTCGCCGAGGTACACCAAAACGGTAAATGACGTGATGTTTAACGAACTTGATCACATCAGATGACTTTACTTCCTTCAAAGGAATAGCCTCAGCCCATTTGGAGAAGTAGTCGGTTATGGCTAAAATAAACCGATGTCCTTTTGATGATGGTGGGCTGATAGGGCCAACTACGTCCATCCCCCACATCTCAAATGGCCAGGTAGAAGTCGTAGAGTGAAGGTACCCTGGGGCTTGATGGATGAAATCACCATGCACTTGGCAGGCGTGACATATTTTGGCATAAGTGACGGCGTCAGCGATCATCTTGGGCCAGTAATACCCCAACCTTTGGAGTCGATTTGCAAGTTTTAGGCCAGGTTGATGGGCTCCACACATGCCGTCATGGGCTTCTTTCAATACCTCCTGTGCCGCTTTTTGTGATAGGCAGCGAAGCAAGATCCCATCATGCGATCGACGATACAATGTTCACGTGATCGCATTATAATAGAATTTTGGGGCTTTCCTTCTAATGGCAGCCGCCTCTTTAATATCATCAGGCAAGATGTCGTACAAGACATAATCAATGTAAGAGAATCGCCAGTCTCTAGGCTCGGGGCCGGTTGACAACTTGAGAGCTTCTTTGACTTGACGATCTCTCGTTGTCTTCTGGTGACCCTCAGGAGCAATTTTCGGGCAATACAGGTCGAGGTTGTGGACAAATATTTTCTCTACCGTTCCAGCTGGAAGAGCTAAGGAGGCAGCGAGGGACGCCAGTGCATCTGCATGCGCATTTTGCTTGCGTGGTACATGGTCAATATAAAAGTTTGTAAACCTCTCGGCCATGTGGACAGTTGCATTATAATAGGGTACTAGATCTTCATGTCTGACTTCGTACTCCCCGCGAACTTGGCTGACGATAAGTTTAGAGTCACCATATATCTCGAGATTTTTGACGCCAATTTCATCGGCGAGTTGCATCCCAGTCAAAAGGGCATTGTACTCCGCTACATTGTTGGAACAAGGCTCAGTTAATGAGATGGCTCGAAGAATCACATAGTTCTGTGGGGATACGAGTACTACCCCTACTCCCGCTACTATATGTCCTTTTGGGCTTGTTCTCGATGCATCGTTAAAGAAAAGTTGCCACACTTGCCTTTCGAAAGATGTCTGGGTCAAGCAGACTTCAATGACCTCATCTGGGAGATCCTCGTAAAGTTTGTCTGCCCTCAGATCTGGATGCTCAGCCAGGAGATCCGCCACCGCTTGTCCCTTCACAGCTTTTTGTGGTAAAAAGTGCATTTCATATTGGGATAGCAATATGGCCCATTTTGCCAGTCGGCCGTTTAACGATGAAGGCTTCGTCATGAGTAACCTCAAAGGGTTGACTTTTGATATGACATTTATAGTTTGGCCTACAAATAGTGTCGCATTTTCTGAACAGCAAACACCAATGCCAAACATTCCTTCTCGATCGGGTTGTACCGATGTTCGGCCCCGATCATTGTTCTACTCAAGTAGTAGATTGATTGCTCTCATCCTTGATCATCGTTCTGAGCTAGTAAAGCTCCTAAAGAATGATCCATTGCTCTGACGTATATCAGGAAAGGTTTTCCAGACACCGGAGCTGCAAAGACTGGCGGTTCTGTGAGGTACTGTTTAATTTTCTCAAATGCTTGCTGGCAAGCATTGTCCCAAATGAACGAAACACCCTTCTTCATTAATTTAGTGAAGGGTTAGCATCTTCCGGAGAGATTTGAGATGAACCTTTGGATGTACGCCAATCGTCCTTGCAATCCCCTGAGCTCCTTGAGGTTTCTCAGAGGTTGCATTTCCTGGATAGCGCGAATCTTTTCCGGATCCAAATGAATCCCCGTGGAGGTTACGACAAATCCTAGGAATTTGCCACTGGCCACCCCCAGGAAGGATTTGGCGGGGTTCATCTTCAATTGATGGGCCCGCATGATGTCAAAAACCACCTTTAAATCAGCTATATGATGACCTTTAGCGCGGCTTTTTACTGCGATGTCGTCAACATAGCATTCCACCGTTTTGCACATGTGTTTGTAGAAATGGCATTCATGGCCCTTTGATACGTCGCCCCTACATTCTTTAGTCCGAAGGGTATGACGGTGTAGCAGTATACCCCCAGTGGTGTCCTGAAGAGGTATATTTTTCGTTGTCAGGATACATTTTGATTTGATTATATCCTGAAAATTCATCCATGAAGGACATTCGCTCGAATCCACACGTATTGTCAATCATGACATCTGTGATTGGAAGTGGGAATTCGTCCTTGGGACAGGCCTCATTTAGATCATGAAAATCAATGCAGATCCGGATCTTTCCGTTCTTTTTAGCAACGGGGACGATGTTGGCTACCCAATCAGGATGTTGTTCTTCCCTAATGAAGCCAGAGTCTATAAGTATTCTGACTTCTGATTGAATGGCCTCCATTACTTCTGGACGGAACCGTCGCTATTGTTGTTTGATAGGCTTTACGTCCGTATTAATATTGAGGCGATGCATAGCCACTCGAGGATCAAGTCCAGGCATGTCCTCGTAATTCCAGGCAAAGACATCTATGTATTCTTGTATAAGAGATGTTAGATCCTCTTTCTCAGAAGGTGACAGGCCTTCGCTTATAAAGATGGGCTTAGGATTAGCCTCATCTCCTAGATTGATCTGAACAACCTTATCTTCTGTGGGTGGCCTGTTCAAAGCGAGTATCCCAAAGAGCATTTAAATGCTTGATCCAAGGATCTGTATCGGATTGGATCATTTCTTCATCTCCGTCTTCCAGGTGGCTTGTTGAAACCATATTACTGAAAGTTCTTCGAAGATGTTGCCGACACTAATATCTGACTCCCACGATGACGTGCCCGATGAGTAATCATGGCCTAATGACTCTTCAGAGTCAGAGGCTGATGGGATCGGGGTTGACACGTAGCCCAACCCCCTGCGAGTCTGATGATAATAATCGGGGGTTTTCCCTTTTGGCACACAAGATCAGAGTAGTGTTCTCCTTCCTTTGCCGAAATTTAACCCTGGGCCATTTGTCAGATCATACCCCATGCTTTCCATCATTCTGAGTGCATTTGGCTCATAATGACCGAACTGAGGGGGTTCCTCCTCGTCTTCTGATTCTTCACGGGGCATTAGTTCGGACTTAACTCGCCCAAAAAGAATTGGTTTTTGGCCTTTCCGTCTTGCTGGAACTATGAATATGGATTCTTGCGCATTACCGGCATCTCGGTAGGTTTCGAAGGACGATTTCACTGGTACATGTAATGATGTCAAAGCATCCATTGCCGACCAGAGGTCATCATCCACTTCGGTACTAGTGTCTGACGGTACTGAATCAGAAGCGAACACAGAGAAATAAGCCAAATCTAATTCTTCATTAATATATCATCCGCCTACATCATCGGCGGTGTTATCAACATCGAGCTTATTAATGCTTGTTACAAGTGGATCTAGTTCCCACATGCACTCTTCTTTTTCCGGCTCGGTGTCGGCTTCATTACCAGAGTCTGGCTCCTCTGGTTGCGGGATTTCATCTGTTTCCACAGAGTCCTGATACAGGAGAGAATCTATGAAATAATTCTCGACTCCCTTGAACGGATGCCTTTCGGCAATCAACGTTTGCACCTTTCCACTCCTGTCAATGTATTTCATGACTTGGTGAAGAGTGGAGGGAACGATAGAATTACGATGAATCCATGGTCGGCCCAGCAACAGATTGTAGGAAGTGTCGGCATCGATCACGTAGCATGTCACTTCCGACTTTAGGTCCCCGATCTGGCATTTGAGCTTGATCTTCCCCATTGGACGGGTACCATTGGCATTGAACCCATAAATGGTAGTCTGGGTAGCGCTCAAACGGTGAGTAGGAATCCCTAGATGTTGCATGACCCGGTGAGGCATAATGCTCAATGCGGACCCGGGATCCACCTGAATGCGACTTACTTCAGATGAACCAATATACCCTGTGAAGTACATGGGTCGATCATGTTTCCCTTTGACCTGCATATCATCTGCTGTGAAGGTGATGCAGGGAGCATTTTGGGAGGCATGGAGGCAATCTTCCTCCTGTGGCCGAATCGGCACCTGGGTCATGAACACCTCAGCATTAGCTAGGGCCTCTTGCAAAGCTTCTCTGGTTGACTTTGATAGCCTGAGAAGCTCATAAAGAGTAATTTGGGCCGGGATATTGGCTAGTTGAGTCAGGACATCAAAGCGATAAGGTGCTGTGGATCCTTCCGCGATGTCTTTCGAGAGAACTTTGAAAAACTGAAGCTCTTTCTGTCTCTCCACGGGTTGTTTTGTGGGGGGCTTGGCTGACTCTGTAGCAGGTTTTGGAGGAGTTACTGCTATTTCGTCATACTTTTTCAGATATGACTGGCCCAAACAAGTTTTTTCCACAAGTTGGTTGGGCTCTGTGGCTAGATCTACTGTTTCCTCTTCTGAATCAGTCAGCGAGGGAACATCAGTCTCCGCTTCCCGAGAAGAGGCACATACCACATTACATGATGAAGCTCTAGCTTTGCCTTTGGACTTTCTGCTGGTCACAGTGGTCCATTGTTGGCTGTCCACAAGGTCGGGATGAACCCACATGACTTCTCTCCGGGGTGTGGGAACAGGTACAAGACCCTTCTCTTGCTGGTGGTGAGGGTCTATGTTAACCATTCTTAACTCCCCCTTTGGGACAGGAACCACTCCAGAGGGTGTTCGAGGTTGTCTTCCAAACTGGAGAAATGATGTCATATTGGCTGTCACCTTCTTCTGTTCTGGACGAAGTTTTAATACCTCTGCGTCAATGAGAGCCTGAAGGATGTCCTTGATGACATAACAGCTCTTGGTGGGGTGTCCCAGCATCCTATGATATAAGCAGTAGTTGGGACTATCGGTTTTACCGACTTCTTTAGGTCTAGCTTCAGGAAGCTTCAGTCTGTTGCTCTTGTTAAGTAACTTGAAGAGCGAGTCGACATGTTCGTCCTTGAAGGAAACTGCTTGCTGGCGCGTGGTTGGCTTGAAGAGCCACTTCCCTTGACCGGTTGAGGTTTGACGATAGACTTGGTCGCTGTCGCCAAGTTATCCTTCCTTTTCGTTTGGAGGGATTTGTCTGGTGCGCGCCTTGTCGACCTCTCGGGTCTAGGTTTGTTTTCTTCTGCCCTAACTCGGACGACCATTTCTTCAGCCTGTTCACCTTGTTGGATCAATTGTTTCCAGGTACGACTTTCGGCAACTCCTATTTGGGCGAGGAGCGAAGTTTGTAGATCGTGGCGGCATGTCTCCACCAGGGTGGCCTGGGTCATACCGCTTGGATATCAGAGTGCTACATTCCGAAATCTTTCTACAAATGATTTGACGGACTCTCCCTTTCGCTGCTTTGTGGCCAGAAGAGTAGGCATTGTGATCTCTAAGTCATCTTCAAAGAAGCGCGTTAGGAAGCGCTTCTCCAAATCGCCCCAATTCTTGATGGAGCCCTCTGGGAGCTTCATGAACCATTCAAAGGCAAGCCCTTTTAGGGTGCCGATGAACAAGCGGGCCAGGATGGCATCGTTATCTACCACATTCCCTATTTGAGACTTGAAGTAGTAGATATGTTGGTTTGGTGAACCTTTCCCATCAAATGCTTGGAGGGTCGGAGCCTTAAACTTGGGGGGGTATGGGACAAGGTCCCACTCGGTCGGATATGGCCGAACCACTCCTGCTTCTTGCAGGCCTTTCTGATTGGTAAGGGCCTCAAGACGTTGCTCCAACTGATTTATTCTTTTAGAATGAACCCTTCCCTGGTCTCGGCCGTCTTTTCCTTGCGACGAGGATTTAGACGAACCAGAAGTAGGCTGCTCTTTCTCCTCTATATGTACAGAAGATGAGCTTTCTCCCTCTTTTCGTTTGCCTTTAGACTTTTTAGAGGAGGTTTTGTCAGTTGATTTCCTCTTGTCTTCAAGCAACTGTGTGAGCATCTGCTTGAGGGAGTCGATAGATTCTTGCTGAGCACGAATCATCTCGAATTGTTCCTTCTGGACCTGGGCTTGCTGCTCCAAGCGCCTAGCTGTCTCCTCGGGAGTGCTCGTCATATATATAAAGGCCTCCTTCTCTATAGAAGAGTTTGAAGCCTGTGACTCTGCAATAGCGGAATGCGAGTCATTTATCTCAACGCCCCGAGCCAGGGCATTGTAGTTAATTGGGGGGATCGTCCCAGTCCGGGTGCGAGTGTGTCGGTACACTCCTTCCGGTTCTGTGTCAGACTCATCATCAGAGCTAACCGCAGGTTGCTTTCCCCTACTCCTGCTCGTCATGTTTGTAGTGAGCTCAGGATATTCAGCATCAGAGAGAATCCTCCTCCTGTGGCAATGATTTCTTTTAGCTGATCGGGGAATCAGGGTTAGCTGTCTGGCTAGAGACTGTTGATTTGCACCTGGACTGCAACCGCATTCAGAGAGCATTGTGATGAGCCATTCGTAGCAACATGACGAAGTGATTCGATTAGCACTTCTCTTCCTTGTCAAATAATCCCTTAGATCCGTGGGAGGGGATCAAAGAGACTGGCCTCGCAATGCTGAGGGCAGGAAGCATCCTTGCTTTGCACAGCTGAGCTGCAAGGTTCTGAGATGCAGTTCTTGCGTCGTGGCCTCGAAACGCGAGTCTGGCGTCTCTGCTGATAAGAGATGCAGCTTTCACGCTGCTGATTATCGCGTCTGAACAGAGATGCTTGAGGAATGCAGGGCTGCTGGACCTCGCACCTAGAGGCGCGTGCCTCTTGTGCTTGGCGAGGTGCGCGAGCTTCGCATTGGCATCTGGGGAATGGGGCTTCAGAAGAGCCAGCCTAGTGAACCTCACGTTTGGGCTGCCAAACGCGGACTTCACGTGTCGGATGTGGTGCAGAAGAGACGCTGGTCTGAACCTTGTGTTCTGCCTCCATTAGACAATCAGTTGTTCCAGCTTGTAGTTGACGTGCACGCCTCCTCTGCTGCCGTTCAGCGTTCCGGTTGCGTCGTGGAGGTTGAAGGGAACCCCCGACGACTTGGTGCTGAGGAAGAGGATGGACTGGCGGGACACCGGAAAGGTTGACCACGCGGGTCTCCTGAGAGACGTTGGTGCGGGCGTTACGCCTGACGCGTTTAGCCACGACCTCCTTCACAGGAGCCGCGTCTGAGAGAATCTCAGAGCGGATTTCGGGGCAAATCCCCGTAGAGACCCTGCGGTAGGCTCGGGCCTTTGGGCTCTTGGAGCCGGAAGAGATAAACTCTTCATACTTTGCTTAGTCGAATTCTACGACGAGTGATTCAACCGTTTTCCCCTTGTAGAGGACGTCACCTTGCGCCACCACTTGCTAGTCCCCAGCAGAGTCGCCATCTCTTGTTTGACGGGAGAATGGGGTTCCTTGTAAAATTTCCTTGAATCAATTGAAAGATTACAATGGATTTACACTCCAATTACAAGAGAGGGAAGATGTTGAAACTTGAATCTCTCCTTTGTTTAATGTTGGGTTCTTCAGGTGGTGATGGAAAGTGAATCTTGTTTTCCGTTGACCGGGTGAATGTCAAGAACTTTTGGGGATCTTCTCTTTGGATGGTCGATGGAGTGACACAGCTCCTGATTGACCAGGAATTTCAAAGAGATTGTATGCAAAGATTGGGTTGTACGCAGCAAGTTGCTTGAAGAGCTGAACTCTCTTTCTTTTCGGTGGAAGTCTCAGAGTCTTTATAGCTCGACAGCCAAGTTCCTCTTCAAAAAGCCTTTTTTTTAACCAACTGACCGACCCCATCTCAATAGCAAGAGGGGTTATTTATAGAGGTTCCAGAGGTGAACGTGCCCCCTAAAAACGCTCCATAATAGGGGTTAACTTCCTTGTTATATGGGCCGTGATTGACCCCATAACAAAGGCAGTTACAACTGAGACGCGGATCTCGACCCTCGCGCCTTGGTGCTGCAGTGATGCTGAGACGCGGGTTTCGACCCTCGTGCCTTGGTGCTGCAGTGATGCTGAGACGCGGGTTTCGACCCTCGCGCCTTGGTGCTGCAGTGGGGCTGAGATCAGACTGCGTCTGGAGTTCTGCTTTTTGATGACTTGTCTTTTAGTGATTTTTTAAACAGCCTACAGTAACCTTGACCTAGACAACTCCTAACTTGTTGATTGTCCACAGGAGGTATAATGCAGACTTTGACCACAAGCTAATCAGCCAGGTCAGGGCAAGATTGGTGGGAGGTATCCGCGCAAAAGCGACGGGCCTAATTAAGCTAAACCACCAGCCTTCGGGGTTTCGCCCCTCAATCCCTTTCCTAGACACTGATCTGGCAGGAGTCAAATTCTAACACCTTCTCCCTTAGGAAAATCTCCTAGTGAGTTCGAGATGTCCCTAAGGCCAACGTCTATCAGATTTTTACTTAGGTTTAGGTTGTGCGTGCTTGGAGATGGTTTGTGGGCTAAGGAAGGGCAATGACTTCCCCACCTTATCTTGATTTTGGTTTTGCCCTTAGAATTGATTGTGCAAAGTGTGCAAGATATAGAAAGTAACATTCAAAAGCAAATATCACCCAAGAATGTCTCCTAAACTATATGATATGCATACATACCTTGTCACTAGCTATCTTCAACAGTAATTGAAAAATAAACATAATTAGACAAATGCCTAGAATGCAAGTCTAAACATTTTTAAGAAATTAATAATCACTCAGATTATTGTTGGATTAAAAATAGGGAGTGTGAATATCAAATATAGCAAGAATAATGCACAAAAACTGTATTTTTGCAAAGCGGTATGCCCTATTAAAAAGTGTTTTTTAGTAGTCCACAAATTTTCAAACTTGCGCTGCAATTTCTTGAAATTCTGTTTCCTACTTTTGAGAGTAGGGGCACAGAATAGCAAGTCTTTTCCTGCAAAGCTTGAGTGCTAAATCTGAATCTTGACGTCCCTGAAACAAGACACCAAACTTGCTAGAAAATAATTACATTGTTCCCTCCCCGGTAACGGCGCCAAAGATTGATCGAGAAATGAAAGTGATAAGAATTACCGTGTTGCTTTGGGCTAACGGGTCGTGTCAATGAGGAGGAATGCGATAGAAGCTTTTTGGTGTTTTTGTTAAGTAACAAAGAATGAAGTTGGAGTCTTTCTTTTTTTATCAATTGAAAAAGAGAATGGAGAGAAGGGAAATGATTAAAAGAAAAATTGCAAACTTAGAGAAGGCTTTGGAAAAAGTGATTTTTTTTAAAAGCTTGAAGAGTGATTTGTTATTTGTAATATAAGAAGAAGATCTGGACTCACTATCTTACTTACTCAACGATCTGTTCTTCTCTTGAAATTCTTAGTACCTCAACTTGATCATAGGCAAAATCTTAAGCTTGAGTTTAGAAAGTTTTAAGCAAAGCAAATAAGATAGTTTGAAAAAGTTAACTCTGTTCTTTAAGAAATCATCTTGAATTGAATGTTAAATCATCAAGTCTTTCAAGTATGAAATAAAAACAAGTTCAAAAGATGTTTTAAAAGAAGTAGAAGTTTAGAAATCCAAACCCATCCCCATATGCCTTCAAGAACACTTTCAAAGAAGAAAGGCTTAGTTTAGGCTTGCATATGATTCCATTGGGTCTTTACATCAAAAACCATTCAAAAAGAAGAGGAATCGAAGAGAGGAACAATAGTGAGCCCAGAAAATGAATTTACCTACTCATGAAAGATGGAAAATAATACATGAAAATAAAGCAAGACATACCCGTAAATTGGAGTGGAAGAAGAGAAAGCTTGATCCTTTTATTGATGTCACTTTAATCTTCATATTACAATCACTCTATTCCTCTCTCTCACTGGTATTTGAACTAAACTATAACTTATAAAACAAATATACAACTTCTATACTATCTAACAAAGAGCCTAAACCTTAAAAACAAAGAGAAAAATTTCAACTAAGTTCTGGTCCCTTTTCTCTGAAAAATACAGTATTTATAGGTAAAAACCAAACGGGGGAGGGCGTATGAAGATAGGGGGAGCAAACGCTCCCCCAGTAAATTCAACAAGGCCGCGAAAACGCGACTTTGGTCACGTTTTTGCAGCCTGGCTGTGGCCAGGTGGCCACAGCTGGGGGTACACCTCCTAGATTTGTGTTCTGACTTTATCTCCTTCTGGTTTTCCCGCTTCAGCTCCAGGATTTGACGAAACAACCTTTGATCTTTGGTTTTAACCACTTGATTTGGGAAGATTCATTTTAATCGATTTTCAACCTCTCTGATTTGCCATGACCTGCCCTGATTCCTGATTTCGAATTAATTCTGAATTAAATCAGAAATTGATGGGCTTTTGGGCTTATTTCTCTTTCCTATCCTTTTGCAATAGGCTTGCATTTTATAAAGAAAAATAGGACTTATTAATATAATTTATTTAGATAATAAACATGATAATGTGACAATAAATATGCAATATATGTGACCGATCAATGATATGACCAATATGAATCAATGCTAAATATGAGAGAGAGAGTTTAGAGAAAGTGGATCAATCGCAAACGCCAAGATGTGTTTCGAGGTTCGAGCCACCGCTCTACGTCCCCGCCTTCACACAGAAGGATTTTCACTAATGCGTCTACAAAGGACTTCCCACACAGGGAACCTCCACCGAGGATTTGGGTAATACAATACAAGGAGAACACAACTCCTCTCTTCAACAACCACCACCTTTACACAAGAGGTAAGGCACCAATGCCAAAACAACTATCACCTCTCCACAAGAGATATAGGCACAAAGCCAACCAAACTATCACCTGTCCACAAGAGGGATAACAACCAACCAAAGCAGAGGTAAGATTTACAACTTGGTGATCTGAAGGACCATAAACCACTCTTGGTGATCTCAATGGATCACAAATCCTTTTTCTCACGAACAAAAAGATCCTAATGATAGGATAGATATAATAGCTCAAGTTGTGAGAAAAATCAAGGAGTTTGGAAGATAAAATGTCAAAGAAAACTTTTTGGGAAAACAACAGATATAGATGAAGAAGATAAACTAAAAACCAATTTCCCAAAATCTCTTTTCTTTGAATTTCCAACCATTGAAAACACAAATAAAAAATCAAACTTTTTGCTCAAAAACTTCTTTTGAATTGCTGCAAAAAAACTTGTAAGATAGAAAATAAAAGCTGTCAAAATCGTTGTTGAAAACAGTCTAAGGAACCCCTTTTTCTAGGCTTTTAAAAATAAAGCTGTTGGCAACCAAATATGGTCAAAATTGACCTTCCAGTCGACCGGCCGGTCGATCGGCCAATGGTCAAATTTCTGACCGTTGCCTACCTTCGGTCGATCGCCCTTACCCGAGAATAAGGGAACTACAGTCGATCGACCGTGTGGTCGACCGGCCTAAGGCGCTGGCTATGTGCACATGTTTGTGCACATCGGTCAACCGGCCCGGTCGACCGACCCCTGGACCGGTCGACCGCCCGGTCGACCACCAGCACAAAACAGGCTGGGATAAAGGACATGAAAACTGGTCTTTTTGATTCAATTAAAATCCCATAAAATCACATTAATTCCACAAAAATAACTTCTTATAAGATCTTTGAAGAACAAATATGTATGATCAAAATTCAACACATATACAAACATTTTGAACCATTTTTGTGATTTAGAAGTTAAGCTTAAAACCGAAAACCGTATTTTTCAAAACTTGTATTTTTGAAATGAAAAACCATTTTCTCCAAAACATGTATAGATACAAAAATAAGATATTGAAACTCTTTTGAAGCATAGAGTGTATGGATAAAATCCAATACACATGAAAGATATTATATCTATTTTTTTGATATGAAATTCAAAACCGGTTAACTGAAAACCGAACATATAAAAACTTGTGTGTGTGAACTTAAGCATATCAACTCTATCTATCTTACACAAGATCTAAACAACACAAACTGAAGCCTTCTTGTAGAACTCTGTCTCTAAGTTGACTCGATCCAAATACAATCCAATAAGGTAGATTTCAACCGAGTGCTAGATGTGATCTTGATACGCAAGCTCTTGAATCAACACGTGTAAGCTCCAAAATACCTTTGGTGAAGCTACACACCTATTAAGATCTTGATAGATAACTGAAACTAAATTAGCATAAGATCATTAGTACACTATAACTACAAGAGTTAATCATCATCAAAACTAGAGTGATAGACCTTTGGGCCAACAATCTCCTCCTTTTTGATGATGGCAAAACTCATGGAGTTATATATACATAGATTAAAGATAAGCTTCATAGAAGCTCCCCCTTAACTCATGCATAGCAATAAACAATAAAGATATTCAATAAAGTACATAAACTAACACAAAACATATAACTAACACAGAACATATATGCATAGACAAGATATAAACATGCATATATAAACTCAAATTTCTCTCCCCCTTTCTGTCAATTAATCAACAAAGGGGTGAAGTAAAAAATAATCAATTGTCATATAAAAAAAATTCGAGAAGACATAAAACTAAAACATTTGAATCATTTCTTTAGTCAACAAAACAATGTTTAATACCAATTTAAAAATTTTGATAAACATAATGATACCAATTGAAAATTATTGATACCAATTGAAAAAAATTTGATAAACATATTGATACCAATTGAAGGTAAAAACTAAATTTTTGAATAAACACTAAAATTATTTTACAATAAGGATACCAAATAGAGAATAATACCAATTTAAAATCATTGATACCAATATTGAAAATGTTAGCATATACTAAAACAAAGTACTTTTCATCATAAAGAGTGGGAGTACGATACCAATTTGAAAGTGAAGACTGATACCAATCGAAAACTTAACCAATACCAATTTTACACAAAACCTGATTTAAAAATAAGAATTTTCTCCCCCTTTATGAAATACTAATGAAAATAATGCATAGGCTTGAATAAGATACCAATTAAAAAACTAATTAACATTATAAACTAAATCAAGCTTAGCAATAAAAAATTTGTGCTTTTAAGAAAAAAAAACATTGTAAAACAAGGACAATCAAATCATATATATGTATGTATGGATACACCAATTGAAATATGAGGCATACATATATAGAAAACACATATGAGCATACAAACATAAACATATGAAATAACAATTGTGATGCCAATTGAAAAATAATGAGGATCAAGTGTATAACTCATACCTACCACCCTTTTCATACACAAATATAAAAGATATTCAATAAGGGTATACAAGGCATGATCGCCTATCCAACCGCCCTTTGAAGGTAGGGATTTTCAAAAATCATGATTTGAAAGTAAATAGGCATAGTTTAAAAACTCTACCAATTGAATAATAGAAACTAGTTTTAAAGATATTTTTGAAAACTAGTAAGAAATCCTTCAAAATATGAAATCAAATCATACATCTCATTAAGACATGAAAATCACATAATAATTAACACTCAAAGTCTATAAAGCACATATATGCTCATGAAAATAAAGTCATGAGTAAACACCAAATATAGAGTGTAAGATTCTATAATCAATAAAATCATAGAAATAAGGCATTTAAGCTCAAATGAAATTCCTTTACGAACATAAAAAACATAAAAGTTTAATTTTCATCAAAATAAAATAAACTTCAAGACATATGTATGTTTTGTATAAACTAGAGTATATATACATATCCAAACATAAATGAGTCTACAACAGTATATTGCATGAAAGGCAATTGACTCAAGGATGTACATGTATATCTATTAGTTTAGACAAAAGTAACATATACATGAAGCTAAACATATACAAAAATAGGGAATACAAGTTAGAATGCAAGAGTCATCAAAACTGGGTTATACAAGTATATCTAATGGGCACAAATGAGCAATTTAGCACAAACTTATAATAATCAAATGTTGCTCACTAGTTGTAAAAGTATAAACACAATTTTTAGTGAAAACTTCATCTAAACAAGTAATCAAAACCATGAAGTGCAAAAACCATAAACATAAATCAAAACATGATCAATCATAATGAACATTAAAATCAAAACATGCTAAAAATATTTATGTGAAAGTATGTAATCAAAATGGGAGTTAGAGATAGTTACCAAAACTAATAGGGCTCATCTTTAGGTCTCCAAACCATGGTGGTCCTCCCACCAAACATCCTTGAAAGTGATGCATCCAATGTAGTGTCCATTAAGCTCAAATGCATCCACCATCAAGGCACCATTACTCTCACATTAAGTGAGAGCGCACACCTACATAAAATACAATAGAGGTGGATTTTGGTACCAATATCTTTTTGGGTCCTTTGGGGTTAGCACCTTTCCTAACCCAAACATTATTATTTGCAAAATTTACAAAATTTAGTCTATCATAGCAAAATCTTGCAAGATGGCCTTTGCGGCCACAATGTGTACATGTGTACACTCTAGCATGCATATAAGAATGGGTGTAATCATGGTGTACATGAGGTGTATGCCGTGAATGATGTGCATGAATATGAGGTGCATGTTTCTTGTGAAACATGGATTCTAATTTCTTGTGATCTATAGCACAATGGCTCAAAGTGGAGCCCAAATAATCTACACTCTTTTTAAACATACATATATTACATTCAACATTAGAAGAAGATGTGGAGTATGCAATAGAAATATTTGATGAAGAAGATGTAGTAGCATGGCAAACATGAGAATCTAAATCATTTTTCAGAGATTTATTTTCATTTGAAATTATATCCAATTCTTTTGAAATAGAAACAATTTTATTTTTCAAAGAATCATTCTCTTTTAAAACAAAAATCTAGAAGATAAAGCCTCATTTTTCTTCAAAACATTATCACAATCATTTTTATTCTTCAAAATCTTATTTTTATTTAAGGCAAGGTCAAGTTAGGATTTCAATGAGTCCCTTTCAATTGAAATCTCATCCTACTCTTGCAAAATCGTTTCAAGCTTAGAAAATAAGTTTTTATTCTCTTCTGAACTTTTTTTTTAAAAAGTTTATATTTTGCAAACATGTTTTCACAAAATAATAATAGTTCTTCATTTATAGCATCAACATTCATGTTATCATAAACTGAAGAACTAGCACTATCATTTAGTTGAGTATCTGAATATACCTCAAGGGAGTCGTTCCCTTGGACCATGAAGCAATGTTGGTGGGACTCTTCTCCACTAGATTTCTCCTCCTCATTGATTGGCGTTTGTAGCTCGGGAGATGTCAATATGTTCTACACTGCAAAGGCGAAATCACAATGAGAAACCATATTTAAATATTCTTTGCTAAGAGATTTTCTAAGTATCTTTAAGGCTTGTGCATTAGCCTTTTTATGCTTGCTATTGCCAAGATAAGATTCCTTGGTAGCGATAAACCAAACATGCAAACCTATGGTTTTTAATTGCGCACACATCCTAACCTTCCATATATCAATTTTAGAGACATTAAACATGGGAGGGTAATCCATGAGTGTGTGCAAACAATAAGTGTGCAAAAGCAAATCTTTAGATTAGCTATCCAAGATCTCACTCCTAGGTGGTTAAACCTAATATCAGGAGCGTAGGCTCTGATACCAATTGAAATTACACCTAGAGGCGGAGTGAATTGGTGTAAGACTAATCTATTAAAAAATTCTATGCAATCTAAAATGAAATGATGCGAAATTCAAATCTAAAGAAACACACTATGTGTAACCAAAGAGTGTAGTCGAATTCTCCGTGAAGGGCTCTGAACTATCTCTTTTAGATTCCTCTTAGATAAGAGTTGAGGCGCTATGTAAAGCTCTCTTGGTTTAACACAGGTATGATGACACAATCAACACCAAGCATATATATATGTATAAGCAATATGAATCAATGCTAAATATGAAAGAGAGAGAGTTTAGAGAAAGTAGATCAATCGCAAACGCCAAGATGTGTTTCGAGGTTTGAGCCACCGCTCTACGTCCCCACCTTCACATAGAAGGATTCCACTAATGCGTCCACAAAGGACTTCCCACACAGGGAACCTCTACCAAAGATTTGGGTAATACAACACAAGGAGAACATAACTCCTCTCTCCAACAACAACCACCTCTAAACAAGTGGTAAGGCACCAATGCCAAAATAACTATCACCTCTCCACAAGAGATATAGGCACAAAGCCAACTAAACTATCACCTCTCCACAAGAGGGATAACAACCAACCAAAGCAAAGGTAAGATTTATAACTTGGTGATCTCAAGGACCACAAACCACTCTTGGTGATCTCAATGGATCACAAACACTTGTTCTCACCAACAAAAAGTTCCGAATGATAAGATAGATTTAATAGCTCAAGTTGTGAGAAAAACCGAGTTTGGAAAATAAAATCTCAAGGAAAACTTTTTGGGAAAACAATAGATATAGATGAAGAAGATAAACCAAAAACCAAATTCCTAAAATCTCTTTTCTTTGAATTTCCATCCCTTGAAAACACAAATAAAAAATCAAACTTTTTGCTCAAAAATTTCTTTTGAATTGCTGCAAAAACATTTGTAAGATAGAAAATAAAAGCTCTCAAAATCGTTGTTGAAAACAGTCCAAGGAAACCCCTTTTTCTAGGCTTTTAAAAATAAAGCCATTGGCAGCCAAATATGGTCAGAATTGACCTTCCGGTTGACCGGCCAACGGTCAAATTTCTGACCGTTGCCTACCTCCGGTCGATCGCCCTTACCCGAGAGTAAGGGAACTACAGTCGGTCGACCGTGCAGTCGACCGGCCTAAGAGGCTGGCTACGTGCACATGTTTGTGCACATTGATCGAACGACCCCTGGTCTGGCCGACCGCCCGGTCAACCGCTAGCACAAAACAGGCAAAGATAAAGGACATGAAAACTGGTCTTTTTGATTCAATTAAAATCACATTAATTTCAAAAAAATAAGTTCTTATAAGATCTTTGAAGAACAAATATGTGTGACCAAAATTAACACATATTACAAACATTTTAAACCATTTTTGTGATTTAGAAGTTAAGCTTAAAACTGAAAACCATATTTTCCAAAACTTGTATTTTTGAAATGAAAAACCATTTTCTCCAAAACATGTATAGATACAAAAACAAGATATTGAAACTCTTTTGAAGCATAGAGTGTATGGATAAAATCCAATACACATGAAAGATATTATATCTATGTTTTTGATATGAAATCCAAAACCGGTTAAATGAAAACCAAACATATAGAAACATGTATGTGTGTGTAACTTGAGCATATCAACACTATCTATCTTACACAAGATCTAAACAACATAAACTGAAGTTTTCTTGTAGAACTCTGTCTCCAAGTTGACTCGATCCAAACACGATCCAACGAGATAGACTCCAACCGAGTGCTAGATGCGATCTTGATGCGCAAGCTCTTGAATCAACACGTGTAAGCTCCAAAATACCTTTGTTGAAGCTACACACCTATTAAGATCTTGATAGATAACTGAAACTAAATAAGTATAAGATCATTAGTACACTATAACTACATGAGTTAATCATTATCAAAACTAGAGTGATGGGCCTTTGGGCCAACACGTCGTTGAAGGCCAATCTTGCCACGCCCTTTCTCTTTCTCTGCTTCAGGTTGCTGGGGGTTCCAACAACCCGTGAAGCGCAATTGGAATGCGAAACGTCGATAAAGGTAACGCGCACGTCAACAACAGATGCAAGACACTGGAAAAACTATCTATCCAGCAGATACATGAAGCAAGGCTCATGCCTGTGTCTCTTCTAAACCGCATCAGATGCGCGAAGTCTGAGTCTGGATATCAAAACGCAGAGCTCAAGAGGCTCGCATTTCTGAGGCTTTGTCTCACAGACGCGATGTTCAGCAATGTAAGGTTCGCGTCTCTTTTCAGAGACATGAGACCCGTGTCTCTACGACAGAACGCCGGACTCACGAAGTCTACGTCTCTCAAGTGTTGCCAGATAAACGCGACAATCAGCAGCGCGAGGTCCGCATCTCTTCTCAGTAGAGGCATGAGACCCACATCTCATAGCCAAAATGCAAGAGCCGTGTCTATTCTACAGAATGTGAACTCCATGTCTCTAAACCTGCGCCCTTAAGACGTGCATCTTGGAGTAGCGACGCAAGGTTAACATTCGCTCTCTGACGGCTAGGGTTAGAAGGGAGCTGAAAAGTCCTCGTCCTCAAGGACTACCTGACAAAGAAGAGGAGTATTCATCAAATTACCCCACTATGCTACTATGAATGACTCATCACAATAGTGCTTTTTGAATGCCACAGCAAACAGTCGGTGTTCAAATGGTTATCATCTACGTCAGTCTCTTGCTCGGCCAAAAGGCATTGTTCCCGTACAAGGAGATCCTTCTCTGATGCGGAGTACCCTGAAGTTACTGCGAACGTGATGGGTTCAAGCACTACACCAAGCAAAACTAAGAGGAAGCAGCGAATAGTCAACTCTGATGAGTCTGACACCGAACCAGAAGGAGTGTACCGGTATACCCGCACTCAAACTGGTATAATAACCCTAGTGGATTACAGTGTCGTAGCCCAAGGCATTGAAGTAAGTGAGTCACACTCTGCCATCACAGAATCACAGGCCTCGAACTCTTCTATAGAGAAAGAAGCCTTTACATATATGGCAAGCACTCCTGAAGAAATGGCCAGACGCTTTAAGCAGCAAGCTCAGACCCAAAGAAAGTCTGCGCCATCAAAAAAATGCAACCTCTAAGGAATTTGAGAGAGCTTAGAGGATTGCAAGGACGACTAGCATATATCCGAAAGTTTATCTCAAATCTCTCAGGACGATGCCAACCCTTCACCAAATTGATGAAGAATGGTGTTTCATTCATCTGGGACGATGCTTGCCAACAAGTGTTCAAGAAAATCAAGTGGTACCTCACGCATCCACCGGTCCTTACAATTCTGATGTCAGAAAAACCTTTCCTAATATACGTTCGAGTTATGGTTCATTCTCTAGGGGCTTTACTAGCTCAGAATAATGATCAGGGACACGAGCAGGCAATCTACTACCTGAGTAGAACCATGATCAGAGCTAAACATCGATATAACCCCACTGAAAAAGAATGCTTGGCGTTGGTATTCGCCATCCAGAAGATGCGACACTGCTTGGTGGGCCAAACCATACACGTCATATCAAAAGTCAATCCTTTAAGATTGCTTATGATGAAGCCATCGTCACTGAATGGTCGATTGGCAAAATGGGCCATGTTGCTCTCTTAATATGAGACACAATTCCTGCCACAAAAAGCTGTGAAGGGACAGACAGTGGCAGACTTCTTGGCTAAGCATCTAGATCTAAGGATGATAAAACTTTATGAAGATCTCCCAGATGAGGTCGCTGACATTTGCTTGACCCAGACATCTTTTGAAAGACAGGTGTGGCAACTCTTCTTCAACGGTGCATCAAGAGCGGATCCTCGAGGAAATATCGTTGCAGGAGTGGGGATAGTACTTATCATCTCACAGAACTACATAATCCCTCATGCATTCTCATTAACTGAGCCATGTTCCAACAATTAGTGGAATACAATGCTCTCTTGATCAGGATGCAAATCGTCGATGAGATTGGCGTTAAAAATCTCGAAGCATACAGTGATTCAAAGCTCATCGTTAACCAAGTTCACGGGGAGTATAAAGTCAGACATGAAGACTTGGTACCCTATCACAACGCAACTATCCACATGGCAAAGAGGTTTAGAAACTTCTACATCGACCATGTACCTCACCAGTAAAATGCGCATGCAGATGCACTGGAATCCCTCGCTGCTTCCTTGGCTCTTCTAGCCGGAGCGGCAGAGAAAGTACTCATCTATAACCATGACTTATACTGCCTGAAACTCGCCCTCGAAAATGATCAGATTCCAGCAGGGAACCTTCAAGTCAAAGAAACTTTAAAGACTTCGGCAGGTCTAAAACTCAGGGATTGGCGATTCATATATATCGACTACGTATTGTATGACATTTTGCCTGATGACTCTAAAGAGGCGGCTATCATTAAAAGGAAAGTCCCTAAATTTTACTACAATTTGATCACAAGAACACTGTATCGTCGATCGTATGATGGAATCCTCCTCCGCTGCTTGTCACATAAAGAGGCACAAGAAACACTCAAAGAGGCTTATGACAGTATGTGTGGAGCTCACCAACCTGGTCCAAAACTTGGAGATTCGCTTTAAAGACTTGGATATTATTGGCCAAAGATGTTCCCTGACACCATCCCTTACGCTAAGCGATGCCACGCTTGTCAGATCCATGGTGACTTCATTCATTAGGCACCAGAATATCTTCAACCTATAACTTCTTCCTGGCCATTCGAAATGTGGGGAATAGGCGTGGTTGGTCCTATCAGCCCACCTTCATCTAAAGGACACCAGTTTATCTTAGCCATAACTGATTACTTCTCCAAATGGGATGAAGCTATCCCCTTGAGGGAGGTAAAGACATCTGACGTGATCAAGTTCATTAAACATTAAGTGGTTGTAGACTGTCTAAAAATCACCAAAGATAAGTCATCAGAGAACAGAATCTATATTCCAGATGAGAGGCTAATCATAACCACTCGTGTAATGCCAAGACGCAGAGCATAAAGCCTGCGCCTCAACATCAGTACAGTTTCAAGACGCGAGGGTCAAAGCTCGCATCCCATCTGCACTGTAAATATCAAGACGCAGAGCATGAAGCCCGTGCCTCAACATCAGTACAGTTCCAAGACACGAAGGTCGAAGCCTGCATCCCAGCTGCACTATAAATATCAAGAAATAAAGTATGAAGCACGTGCCTCAACATCAGTACAGTTCTAAGACGCGAGGATCGAAGCCCACGTCCCAGCTGCACTGTAAATATCAAGACGTAGAGCATGAAACCCGCGTCTCAACATCAGTATAGTACCGAGACACGAAGGTCAAAGTCGGCGTCCCATCTGCACTGCAATCTTAAGACGCAGAGCATGAAGTCCGCATCTGGCAGAGTTTGAAACCCGCGTCTAACGAGGTTCGGAGTCGGCATCCCAACGCGAAGCTCGAAGCCCGCGTTCTGACTACAGAGAAGCTCTGCGTCTCGGTTATAACTGCCTTCATCACTGAGTCAATTACTACCCACGTAATGAGAGAGTTAGCCCCAATTATGGAGGGTTTTTAGGGGACAGTTTTACCTCTAAAACCCCCATAAATAGCTCAGTTTGCTACTAAAGAGGGGTCGAAGTTTTTGGTCAATTTGGAGAATCTTGATCAGAGCTTCTAGCTGAGAAATACTTAAGAGTTCAACTCTTCTAACAAATTGCTGAGTACAAGTTTGTTCTTGCCTCAACTCTCTTTGAGATTTTATTGGACAGGAGTTGTGCTACTCCGTCCATAGTCTGACGAGAAGATTCCCAGAAGATTGTGACGTTCACCCGGTCAACGAAAAACAAGATTCACTTTTCATCGCTACATCAAGAACCCAGCATTAAACAAAGGGAAGATTTGTGCTTGAACATCTTCTCTCTCTTGTAATTGGGATTGTTTGAGATTGTTGTAATCTTTCATTTAATTCAAGGAAATTTTATTACGATCCACTAAATTTTCTCGGACCAAACAAGAGATGGCAACTCCGCTGGGGACTACTTTCTCTACTGATGAGTAAGTCGTGACGCAAGGTGATGTCACCGTATGAGAAGAATGGTCAAATTGCTTGTCGTAGAATTCGACCAGGCAAAGTATGAAGAGTTCCTCTCTTTTGGGTCCAAGAGCCCTAGGGCGCAGCAGTATCGCAAAGTCTCCTCAGAAATCCGCTCTCGGGTCTTTTCGGAGGCTTCCCAAATGTGTTCTATGCAGAGAACATCATGGCCGGTTGTATCACACGTAAGGTCCGCGTTAACGTCTCCCACGAGACCTACGAGGTCAGCGTTGTTGACGGCTAGCCAGTTCACACCCGTCCTCTTCCTCAACTCTTGGTTACCAGGGGTCCCAACAACCTGTATGGCGTAACCGGAACGCCAAACGTTGTCAGAGGCGACGCGCGCGTTAACTACAGACGCAAGAAGCTGGAACAACTGTCTGTCCAGCAAATACAGAACGCGAGGCTCAAGTCCGCGTCTCTTCTGAGTTACATCAGACGTGCGAGGTTCGCATATGAAAACCAAAACGCGAAGCCTAAAAGGCTTGTATTTTTGAGACTTCACCTCTCAAACGTGACGTTCAACAGAGCGAGGTCCGTACGTCTTCTCAGAGACATGAGACCCGTGTCTATACAATAGAACGCGGGACTTAGAAGGTCCACGTTTCTCAAGTGTCGCTAGCCAGATGCGATAATCAGCAATGCGAGGTCCGCGTCTCTTCTCAGCAGAGGCACAAAACTCGCATCTCAAAGTCAAAACGCAAGAGCTGCGTCTATTCTACGGAACGTGAGCTTCGCGTTTCTGAACCCTGCGTTTCAGAATCAAGACGCAAGGATGGGTCTCAGAAGCTGAAAGCCATCGAAAATCTGAGGCTAATCTCTTTGATCCCCTCCGACAGTCTCAGGGATTATTTGACAAAGAAAAGGAGTGTTAATCAGATCGCTCCATCCTGTTGCTGTGAACGGCTCATCACGGCAATGCTCTCTGAATGTCACTGCAGCTCACATGTGAGCAAGCAGTCAGTATTCAGACGATTAACCTCAATCTCCCGATCAGCCAAAAGACATCGTTCCCACAGAAGGGGAACCTTCATTGACACAGATTACCCCGAAGTCACTGCAAACATGACAGGTCTAAGCACTACGCCAAGCAGAAGGAGGGAAAAACAATCGGCAGTCAGCTCTAACGAGTCTGATATGGAACCAGAAGAAGTATACCGACATACTCGCACTCGGACTGGTACGGTAGCCCCAGTTGATTAAAGTGCCCTAATCTGGGGCATTGAAGTAAGTGAATCACACTCTGCCATCGCGGAATCACAGGCCTCAAACTCTTCTATAGAGAAGGAAGCCTTCGTGTATATGGCAAACACTCCTGAGGAGACAACCAGGCACTTAGAACAGCATGATTTGGAGTGTCTTGCAAATCCTTGCATCTTCAAGCCCAAACTTCTTGATAAGTTATCTTGGTATTTGACTTGGTTGATGAAGATTTCATCGCTCTTTTACTTGATTTGGAGTCCAACGAAGTAATTGAGCTCTTTCATCATACCCATTTCGAACTCTTTTTCATGCATGATTCAAAATTCTTATAAAGCTTTTCATTAGTAGATTCAAAAATGATATTATTAACATATATTTGCACAAATAGGATATCATTGTCTACATGCTTTATGAACAAGGTAGTGTCAACTTTGTCTTTAACAAAACTATTGGAAATAACAAAACTTAAAAGTCTTTCATACCAAGCTCTTGGATCTTGTTTTAAGCAATATAAAGCCTTATCAAGTTTAAAAACAAAATCCGGATGTGTAGGATTAATAAACCCAGGGGGTTATTCAACATGGACTTCCTCTTCGATAAAATCATTCAAAAATGCACTTTCAACATCCATTTGAAAAAGCTCGAAATCCTTGAAAGAAGAAAAGGCAAGTGTCATTGTATGGCTTCAAGTCGTGATGTGGGTACAAAAGTTTTCTCAAAATCAATTCTTTATGATTAGGGTGTAATTTTAGGCCACTAACCTAGTTTTATTTCTCATAATATTTCCTTACTCATCCAACTTATTCCTAAGTCCATTTAGTGCCAATAGTTGGCCCATCATGGGGCCTATGAACAAGCTGTCAAACTTGATTGTGCTCAAATTGATTGAGCTCTTCTCGTATTGCAAGCAACCAATATGCGTCGCTTTCGGCTTCAAGGATGTCCATGGCCTCAATATGAGAAATGAATGTATAATAGCCACAAATATCATGAAGTTTGGAGTGAGTAGTTACTCTCTTGGATACATCATCTATGATGAGCTCCTTGGGATGGTTTGTAGCATATCTCCAATCCTTTAGAAGTGGCTGAGTTGGCTTCACTTCAACTTTTTAAACTTCACCATGTTCATCATCTTTTGGTTTGTCTTCTTTTTGCATTTATGAGTCCTTCAATGATATTTTCTTTATGTCTTCACCTAAGAAATAAATTATTACAATATTCTTCACATGAGCATTAGATTCCTCAAACTTGCCATGTATAGACTCTTCAATAGTCAAAGTTGACCTATTGAAGATTCTATAGACCTTGCTAGTATATGAATATGTAACAAATATAGCTTCATAAGACTTAGCATCAAATTTACCTAAATTATCCTTAGTGTTCAAAACAAAACATTTACAACCAAAAATTCTAAAATATGAAACATTTAGTTTTCTCAAATAATAAATCTCAAAAGGGGTTTTAGAAGTGTTTTTTGCAAAAATAAATCTATTTGTAAAATGAAGTGCTTATTGTCTCGGCCCGTAGATATTAAAGGAGTCTGTATTCACTAATCATTGTCCTAGCCATTTTTAAAGAGTATGATTCTTCCTTTGAACGACTCCATTTTGTTGTGAAGTTCTAGAACAAGACAACTGATATTTAATTTTATTTTCTTCATAATAGGTGATAAAAGAATGGTTGATGAATTACCACCTTTATCACTCCTTATGCATAAAATTAGAAAATCCTTTTCTTTCTCAAGTCTTTTCTAAAAACATCAAAATGCAAAAAAGCTTCATCTTTAGTTTCTAAAAAGAAAACCCATATAAATCTTGAGAAAACATCTCAATTAGAACAAAGTAAATGGTTATCATTAAGACTTTTGGTTTTAGTTGAACCAAACAAATCCATGTGGATTAACTTTAATGGCCTAGATATCATGATATCTTTAATTGCTTTGAAAAAGGACTTGGTTTGTTTCTCAGGTTGGTACGCATCACAAATGCGGTCCTTTTCAAACTTCAAATAAGGAATACTCTTCACCGATTCCTTAGAATTAATTTGGGATAGATGGTCAAACAAAATATGGCCTAATCTCCTATGTCATAACTAAGAATTTTCATTAAAAGCATTTAAACAAGTGGCATTGCAATGTAAATTAACATATCAATCATGTAAACATTGTTTTCATAAAAACCAAAAAGAATACAAGCATTTGTTTTCTATCTAAAATGTCACAAGTGAAATCATCAAAAACAACTTTAAAACTTTTGTCACAAAGTTGGCTAATGCTCAAGGCCTTCAACCAAAACAACATTCTCAATTAAAGAAAATGAGCCAATTTTGATATTACTTATACCAATAATTTTGCCCTTTGAATCATCTCTGAAAGTGACGGTGCCACCTTCATGATATCTTGATATCATTAGAAAATTATTGATGTACCATGTCATGTGCCTTGAGCAATCACTATCAAGGTACCAACGCTCCCTGCGTCTCGGAGCCTTGGTGCGTACCTACATCAATTGATAAAAGCGTTGACTTTGGTACCCAAATTTTCTTGGGTCCTAGAGTATTAGTCTTACGAACTCAAATATGATCATTTGAAATATTAAGTCTATCAGAACAAAACTTGGCCAAGTGACCTTTGCAGCCACAATAAGTGCATGAGTATACCTTGACATATAAAAATACATGACGTGTGTGAGCACGATAAGCATGTGTAGCATGAGGATGTGAAGTGTTTGTGGCATGGTGTGCATGATGTTGTGTGTAAGCATATGAAACATGAGGAGTGTGTGCTTTCCTTTGAGTTTGTCTCTTAGGAAACATAGCCTCTAATCTAGCCTTATCAAATTTACACTTTTTCAAAATATTGCTCAAAGTATTAATTTTATTTTTTAAAAAAATTCATTTTTATTAATAATAAAAAAATTGCTTTGCAAGATATTTTATGTGCATCAAAATCCTTTTGTGTCTTTTCAAGAGTGGAAGATAAAATTCATTTTCTTTGAAAATAACAACTAATTTATTTTGAAGAAGTTCATTTCCTTTTTTTATTTTTAAATTCTTCTTTTTAAAGAATCATAATTATTTGAAAGTTCTTCAAAAGTTTTACTCACTTCATCCATAGACAATTCACATTCATAAAGATAAGAATCTAATGTTGCCTTGGGTGTGTTCTCATTACCATGAAATACATATTAGCCGTGTTCACCTCTTTTTTGGATTCACTCTCTGAGTCCCAAGTAGCTTTCAAGGCCTTCTTTTTGTTGGACTTTTTGGAGGTTGAGGGTTTGATTTTGGTCTCCGGGCAATTGGCAATGATGTGTCCAAATTTTCAGTAATTATAGCAAACAATCTTTTGTCCTATTTCCCTTACTATCTTCTTCTATTGTTGAATTTAGCCTTGTTGTACATGTTCTAACATTCTTCAAAAGAAGGAATAAATCTTCATCATCTTTTTGGTCATCATCTCCATCATCGGAGATGGGGGGAGTAGATTTGAAAGCTAATGATTTCATCTTTGGTGGTGCCTTCTCCTCTCTTGTTTTTCTTTCCATCTCATGAGTCTTGAGGTTGCCAATAAGATCAATGAGCTCCATCTCTTCTTTATCATTGAGCTTCTTTAATATTGTGGTTTAGACTTCCCATGATTGTGGAAGAGCACGAATGACCTTTCTCACTTTTTAATCATTGTCCATGCATCACCTAAAGAAGCAATATCATATGTGATTTTAGTAAACTTTGTGATTTTGTCATCAATAGATTCATTTTTATTCATAGCAAAATTCTAATATTAGGAGTGCAAGAGATCAATCTTTGCTCTCTTGACTTGTGATGTCCCCTCGTGTGTGATAACTAAGTGTTACCAAATCTCATAGACGGATTTGCAATGAATTACCCTAGCAATATCATCATGATTCAAAGCTTGAAGTAATGCACAGTGAGCATTTGCATTGGTGTTAAATTCATTGGTGACAATTTCAGTCCATGTGCCTTTATCACCATCGGGTATACTAAAGAGTTTGATCACTGCTTTTGCAACCCGACTTCCTAAAGATTGCAAGAATATCGTCATTTTAACTTTCCACATGAAAAAATTAAGGCCATCAAATTTGGGTGGAGTCTTAATACCTTCGGCCATGTAAGCTAGTGTGGATAACAAAGTGAAAAAGCAAACGAAATAATTAACAAAAAGAATATCTCTAAGGTGGTTAAACAAAAAACAAGAGTCTCAGGCTCTGATACCAATTGAAAGTACACCTAGAGGGGTGAATAAGTGTAATACTAATAAAATGCAAAATTACAATAATTAAAAATGAATAATGCAAACAGTTAACTCAAAATAAGAAGTTAAGCCGGATTCCCCATGAAAGGCTCTAAAACTTCTCATCTATATTCCTCTAGATTAGAAGTTGAGGTGCTTAATTGACTTTTTGTTGAAATGAGTGAAACCAACTAGTAAATATATTGAATATGATGTAAGCAATGAACAACAATTACAAAAGAATCAATAACACAAGTGCAGGCAATGGCTATAGAGTAAGCGCAAGATAAAAAGCAAACGCAAAGATGAGAGATTTGTTTCGAGATTCAAGCAGAAAGCTCCACGTCCCGGCCTTCACTGCATGAAAGATTTCACTATCCATTAAGGATCTTTCCACAAAGGAGCCTCCACAAAGGAACTACAATGGTTTATACAAGATCAGAGTATACAACTCCAACTCTCAATCCTCTACACAAGAGGTAGTACAAAGCTAATGAGGTTAACATGCTCTTGGTGACCACAAAGATGACAAACACTTTTTTATAACTTCTTATAGAATAGAATGAGGAGTAAAGCTCAAGAAGTTTGTGAGAGAGAAAATTCAATTGAAATGAATGAATTTAAGAGCTGAAAACACGTAGAAATTATTTGAAAATGAGAGCACTTGAAACTTGAAAGCTAGTAATTTTCTCTTTTGAATAAACTTGATTTTCAAAAATATTTCCAAAACTTTGATATTTAATCCTCTCCCAATGAGCTATATATATAGACAAGTGATAAATACTGTTAGAAGAGCTTATCAGGTCATTAAGAGGGAGACTAAGTCCAAAATAAGCAAAAATACCCGTTGAAAAATAAGTTAAAAATCCCAAAATTTAAAAACTAGCCGTTACTGTAGCTCTTCCAGAATATCGGTCGACAGGCCAGTCGACCGGTAGTTCAAAGTTTTCAACTAGCCATTGGCATTGATTGACTGTCCGGTCGTCCGTTCCAAACCGAGACTTCGGTGTGACAGTCGTCGGCCATCTGGTCGACTGCTAGGTTTGCCGATCGATCGGTCGGTCATCTGATAAATGTGCACAACATGCACATGCAGTCACCCAATAACAACCACGAGGTCCGGTCGACCGGTCGACCGGCCAAGACTATAACACATTTTCAGAAAGTTTTTGAAAACAAACTTATTATTAAATCTTTTGTATTGGTTTAAAAATATTTTGGCAATACATAGGCTATAAGATACATGATGGAAACATGATATATAAATATGGAAAAAATATGAGACATGTATCAAACACCAAACTTGTAAAATACCAAAACGAGAGAACTAGATATGAAAATTTGTATTTTGAAAACTCATATTTTTGTGCGTGACTTCTTGAGCATCAATTCTAATTCTACTTTAACAAACCTTTTTCTTACAAAGATTCAATATGTCATCAAGTAATCTTCAAGTAGGTTTTTTCAAAATGTCAGTCTTGATTATCCTAGGTTGAATCCCGTCTTTGAGTAAACTTTGAGACTTTAAAACCTTCTTTTTGAGGAAGAAACACTTTGAGTCCTTTTACCCTAAAAAGTTTGAAATACTTGAACATGATTAGTACGGAATAACTTCATGTGGTTGGTAATCATCAAAATAAAACTGGAGAATATACCCTTGGGCCAATATTAATGTCAACACCTTACCTTATTCATTCTTATCAAGCTTGATTGTAGTAGCCATCAGAGTCTTGTAACCTTCACATTTTCTAGCCCAAACTTCTTGATTAACTCTTTGGTGTACTTAGCTTGATTTACAAAGATTCTATCACTCCTTTGCTTGATTTTGAGTTTAAGGAAGTAATTGAGCTCACCCATCATACTCATTTCAAACTCTTCCTTCATACACAATTCAAACTCCTTGCAAAGTTTTTCATTAGTAGATCCAAAATAATACCATCAATATAAATTTGTATAATTAAAATATCACTATCAACATGCTTAGTAAATAATATAGTATCTACTTTATCTTTAACGAAATCCTTATTTACAATGAAACTACTAAGCCTTTCATACCAAGCTCTTGGAGCTGATTTCAAACCATATAAAGCATTTTCTAATCTAAACACATGATCAGAATGTGTAGGAATAAGAAATCCAGGGTTTGTTCAACATATACCTCGTCGAACTTTTAACATCCATTTGAAACAACTTAAAATCTTTAAATGAGGCAAAAGCAAGGGTCATACGAATGGCTTCGAGGCGTACCACGGGTGCAAAGGTCTCCTCAAAATTGACTCACTTGATCTGATTGTTACCTTAGGCCACTAGCCTAGCCTTGTTTCTAACTACATTACCTAACTTCAAAATTTGATTGAGACTCTACCTGCACACAAATACAAAATTTCAGAACTTTTAAAACAGTAGTGCAAGGTGCTCAATTCTACCGCTATAGCAAGTGGCTATGCGGATCGTGATCCACAAGGAGGGACTAGCGATGGAAGCTTCTTTAGTAAGTTCTCTTTTATGCTACAATTAATGGTTAAATTCTTCTTTAGCTTCTTAAAAAGAAAAGTGAAAAATGGAGTTAAAGTCAAGTTAGGAAGAAAGTGGTAGAATGAGAAGATGGAGAAAATAGAAGTGATATGTACAAAGAAATTGAAAGAGTGAAAGAGATTTGGGTGATTATGGTGTTGGTGATCTACATTAAAAGTTACAAGAAAAGAAAGAAAAATTAAAACCTAAAAAACATACTTACCTCTTCGGCGCCTGCTTACCTTTTACTCGTATCAACGATGTACCTTTCATTGAAGGCGAGCGTAGCATGGCAGATGAGATCTTCCCCATTCCCTATTTACACTATAAAATGAAGGGGCGAGCTATACTACCATAGAAATGGATATCCATCACCATAAGCCATCAACGACACTTGCAAGGACAAGGCAACTTTGAGGCTATCGGTTTCATTTGGATCCACAAACACAAAAGAGGGAAGCGAACAAAAAAAAAAGAATAGAAAAGGAAAGGAAACCTCGATTCGATTCAAATAACAATGGAAGAAAAGATCACTTACACGGTGTCACCTTCAGTACAAGCTTGCTCTCATTCCTCCATGAAAGTCTCCTCTCCTCTCAGTTACATAAATAAAATGAAAATTACATAAAAGAAAACTAAAAATCTAAGTTACAAACTACAAATTAGCCTAAGTTTTGCTCTCTGCTTGGTCCTTCTCCTTTTGTCTTTGAGATTGCAGGTATTTATAGGAGAAATGCAGAGGTCAGAGGAGTATGAAGATAAGGAAGCTGGCTATTTCTGAATTTGAATCTTCCTCTTATCTCCAAACTTGATTTGATGTGGATAGTCAGTTCTGATCTGCAGCTTATTAGCGTATTGTTTGCTAAAATATCTTATCAAATGACAGAATTAGAAATAATGATCAACTTAAGAGTTGTAACCCTTTAAGTCCTCTTTCTGTATCATCTTGAATCATCAGATTTGAGTTCTGGTAGCGAAAGTTATGATTCAAATACTCAAATATATCCAACCAAAACTAAGTCAAAATTGCTTCATCTCATCTGTTGATCTTCTCTCTATCCAATTATCCCTTTGGATTTGAACTTTGTATTTGATGTTATCCTCGGTTGATCTTTAGCTTTAACCACTTGATTCACCAAAACTAAATTTAACCAACTGGATTTGGGATCATCCTCCTCTAACCAAATAGATCTAGTTAAATCTGTATTTAACTGATATTTATTTAATTTTATCCTCTTTCTCTCCATGATTATCTTCTGCAAAATAAAAATTTAAGACAAGAGATTTAGCAGATTTATTACATGATAAATGTGGATATGTAATAAAGAATAATGCAATTAATGTGTGCAATCACACCTCCACACCTATCTTTTGCTCGTCCTCGAGCAAAACAACAAAACTAAACCAAGATTATTAGACCACTTTCGCAGGTCACTCAAGTGCACTAAGCTTGTGCAACAAGCCGTTAAACCTCTAGGTTACCCCTAGAGGACGAGTTTTGTCTCGTGAGGATTTTCAGTGGATTGAACCCACAAAATTCATAAAGAAAGAGAAAAATGTTAATATTTTGAAAACACATTTTGAGAGAAAAATACTTGAAATATTATTGTAAGATTTAAGTAATCTATAAGTTATAGGAAAACTGAATTTTTCATTCCTAAACTTAGTCTCTATTCAAAAATTTCTTATCAATCAAAATAAGGAGTCAAATTGTGCTTCTCATCTAGTCTATTACTTTACCCTAAGTCATATGCACCTTCGTGACCGTGAAGTTTTGACTAAGGGTTCTTTAACTCTAACTCTTATGCCTTATTTATTTATATATATATATATTTATTTTATTTTTGGTGATATTATTCCTTAGTTCTATTAGGCTTTCTAATCTGCCCATATAACGAGCTTTTAATCGGTGACTCCCAAACTAAACGGTCTTAGGGTACTGATCGGTCACATATATTGCATACATGTTGTCACATTTCCATGCTTGTTATCTAAATAAAACATATTAATAAGTCCTATTGTTCTTTATAAAATGCAGGCCCATTGCTAAAGATAGGCCAGAGAAACGAGCCCAAAAGCCCATTTAATTCAGGATAAATTCGAAATCAGGGAATCAGGGCAAATCTTCGCATATCAGAGAGGTTGAAAACTGGTTGAAATGAATCCTCCCAAATCAAGCGGTTGAAGCAAACAAATCAAAGATCATTTCGTCAAATCTGAGAGCTGCAACAGTAAATCCAACAAGACAAAAGGAAGCCCAAAGCCACGCCAACGGATTCTCCACCTGGATATGGCCAACTGGCCACATCCAGGCCGCGGATCTGCAACCCAAGCAAGATTGGAGTCGTCATCAACCTCTTCTTCAAATCTTCAAAAGCACTGGCACACTCTGTTGTCCATACGTACTTCTCTCCCTTCTGTGTAAGCTTGGTCGGAGGTCCTGTAATCCTTGAGAAGTCTTGCACGAACCTCCGGTAGTCTCCAGCTAACCCTAGAAAACTCTTAATTTTAGTTACCGATTTCATGGTAGGCCAGTCCTTCACTGCCTGAACTTTGCTGGGATCCACTGAGATGCCTTCTTCCGAAACAACATGCCCCAAAAATGCCAAACTCTTAAGGCAGAACTCACACTTGCTTAGTTTGGCATAGATCTTCTCTTGCCGAAGGGTCTACAGCATGATTCACAAGTGTTTAGCATGTTCCTCTTTGTTCTTAGAATAAATTAGAATATTATCAATGAATTTTACTGCAAATTTATCTAAGAATGGAGAGAACACCCGCTTCATTAAATCCATGAAAATTGTTGGAGCATTGGTTACTCCAAAAGGTATGACCAAGAACTCATAATGACCATAACGAGTCCTAAAAGCCGTCTTCGGACTGTCCTCCTCCTTCACCTTAAGTTGATGGAATCCAGACCAAAGATCTAACTTCTAGTTAGTTGATTGAACAAGTCATCTATCCTAGGCAAAGGATATCTATTCTTGATAGCGACCTTGCTCAATTCCCGATAATCAACGCACATCCTCCTGCTACCATCCTTCTTCTTCACCAATAACACCGGAGCTCCCCAAGGTGAAACATTGGGCCTGATGAAGCCTTTGTCCAAGTATTCCTGCAATTGCTTCTTCAATTCTGCTAGCTCCACAGGTGCCATCCGATATGGTGCTTTAGAAATTACAGTACCTAAGATGACTTCGATAGCAAACTTCAAGTTTTGATCTGGCAGAAGTCCTGGTGGATCCTTTAGAAACGCATCTAAAAATTCCTCCACTACCAATATCGACTTCTCCTGAGGTTATGCAGTAACATAGTCCCTTGCTGCTTCTGTCTGGATGCCTTCGATTCTCCAACGAACTGAACTATGACTGATGTGGAATTCTGAATATTACGCTCTTATTCTGGCAATCGATTACCGCATGATACTTACTAATCCATGTCATGCCTAGGATCACATCATATCCACCAGTGTCTATCATAAACATATCTACCCTTAACTGTCTTCCACAAACCTCCACAGAACAAGATTTACATACCCTACTTGTGGTTATAACACCGTTCCCGGTACTAATCTTCCATTGGGTGTCCATACATTACAGGGTATAGAATGCATCATAATGAATCTAGTGAATATGTAGCAATAGGAAGCACCAGAATCAAATAGTGCTATAACTGGAATTGAATGAACCAAAATGGTATGACTCCCTCTGATGCCTCAGTTTGCTCTGCAGTTAGGTTGAAAGCCTAGCCTCTTCCATGTCCAGTTCCTGCCCTCCTCTGGGACTGCTCAAATACATGTCGCTGTGAAGGAAGTGGAGCTCCTCTACCTGCGGGTACTGGGTTCCTCCTAGCTGCTTCTGATGTTGGAGGGTTAGGCATGATGCTTCTCTATCCCTTAGACGGGCAGTTCGCTAGTTGATGACCTCTTGATCTACAAGCTAGGCATTGTCCATTCGCCCACCTGCAATTCCCCCATGAATGTCCCGACCTCTGACAGAATCCACAGACGATCGAGGGCGAGAAAGGAGAGAAAGAATGCCTACTCGGTGGTACAGGGGTGGCCCTAGTAGGAGGTCCCCTGACAACCTAGTTAACAGGTCGCTTCAATTGCCTTGTCTGCCATCTGGTCATGTTCTCCTTTTTCATCACCTGCTTCAGACCACGAGTAGCACCGAGAACCTGAGAGTAACTCCTCAATTGCTGTGTGACCAAAAATTTCTGAATGTCAAGTCTCAGTCCATGCTGGAATCAATTAGCCGGGTCTTCATCTTCTGCTACCATGTGTGGAGCGAACCGGCTCAGCCTCAAGAACTTTGCAGCGTACTCATCCACCGTCCGACTCCAATGTCGTAAGTTGATAATTGCTACTCCATCACCCTCCTAGCAGTTTTGGGGAAGAACCGTTCATAGAATCTCTCAAAGAACCTCTCCCATGTGATAGGCCTCTCTAATCGTTCCTCTTCAGCGAGCCACCATGTTCGAGCCACATCAGCCAGTTGAACCTTGACTACTTCCACTTGATCTTCCACCGGAACACGAGCTGCATTTAGGAGATTGATCATATCAACCAACCATTGCTCTGCCTCCAACGGCTTTTTTGTACCGGTAAAAGTAGCTAGCTGCAACCTTCTAAAGTCTGAAATGTTCCCGGGTTTTAGTCCCCGAGGAGCCGCAGACCTCTCCATGGCCACCGTGGTTGTCTGTTATGCTGCCATCAACCCATCTCGAAGAAGTGCCGTTTGCTGCTGCTGCGATTCTATCATGCCCCGGAGTACGCCCATCTAGTCAGTGGCATCTTCACAAGCAGCGATGCAGGCAGAGGGAGGTCGTTGAGCCATTACTCTAAAAATAAAATAAAATAATGATTTAAAAAATATGGTAGACATACTTGTACATGTAGCTAGATTATTAAATCTTGTACTTGAAAATACACTTAGAGGGGGGTGAATAGGTGTACTAACTAATCTAATGATAAATGATGCGGAATTAAAAACTATTTATGTAAATGAAAACTATTAAGCTAAGCACACAAAGTACAACACAAGAGTGTAACCAAATTCCCGGTGAAGGACTCTGAACTCTCTCCTCTAGATTCCTCTAGATTAAGAGTTGAGGTGCCACTATGGCTCTCTTGTTTGAATACAGGTGTGAGCAAACAATCCCAAGCATATATCAATTGAGCACAAGTATATCAAACATATAAAGAGATAAGCAATATAAGCATGCAAGATATAAAAACACAAGTGAGAGAGAGAGAGCAATTGCAAACTCGGGAGAATTATTTCAAGGTTCGAGCACCCTTGCTCTACATCCCCGCTGATTGAGATTTTCCTGCACACAAAATATAGAATATTAGATTTAGGAAAAGGATGTGCGAGGTGCTCAATTCTATCCGCTGTAGCAATGGCTATGCGGGTCGTGATCCTCAGGGAGGGACTAGCGATGGAAGCGTTTAAGTAAGTTCTCTAAAAATTTCTTCTTTTAGTTATTAAAAAGAAAATAAAAAAATAGTAGTTAAAGTTAGGTTAGGAAGAAAGCGGTAGGTTAAGAAGATGGAGAAATAGAAGCGGTATTTACAATGAGTTGGAAAACAAAGAGTTGGAAGATGGTGATTTAATCTACAAAAATAAAAGAAAACTATAACACATACCTACCTCTTCAGCCTTGTTTACCTTTGATCCGTTTGCAACAACTTACCTTGTCTCTGAAGGCATTCAAGCATGGCGTATAGGATCTTCCCCCTTCTCGTTCTATACTACGAAAAGAAAAGACAAACTATACTAGCAAGAGAAGGCTTGTTCATCACCATAGGCCATCAAGGGCACTTCTTCGGCTAAGCAGTCTCGAAGCGATCAGATCTCATGGTTTGCAAGACATCAGAGAAAAATAGAATAAACAAGAATAGAAAAAAAAACAATAAAATAAAACAAGAATAACAAAACGAACCTTGAGTAGATTTTATTAACAATGGAAGAAAAGTATGACTTACACCGATGTCACCTCAGTACAAGCATGAACTCCTTCCTCCATGAAAGCATCCTCCACTCTCAGTTACATAAAGGAAAAATAAAAATTACAAAAAAGAAAAAGAAAAACCTAAACTACAACTAGCCTAAAAACCCTAGATTTGCTCTGTAGTTCGCTGTACGCCCTTTCTCTGTTGCTCTGCAGGGGTATTTATAGGAGATATAGGAAGTAGAGTCCCAGTACAACTCCTCAACGAAAACGCATCGCCAACCGCCTCTGGATTGCCGCGGAAACGGGAAATTTGCCGTGGAAACGCGGCACTATTGTAGCCAAATTGTATCCTCTGGTCCGTCCATCTGGGTTTATCCTTCTGGAAATTGTATACTGACTCTTTATTTTTAGATTTCGGGATAACTTGGGAAGCAAGTACCCTAAATCCAAATCTTCCAATATTTTTTAACAACGAATTTGTTATTTTGCACTCTCCTTCTTTGGCTTTTATCCTCATCCTGCAAGTATTTAGGGTTGAATAGAAGTCTATCCTTCCCTCTTCTTTTAGTATTTGCAACTATTCCCTTAGTAATTACAATTTTGACATTTGATAATTGCAACTTTGCATTGGGCTTGAACATGGGATTTTGGGCTTCTTTTAAGGCTTAATTCCTTTATTTTTATTACTCAAGGCCTGCACACAATAAATAATAAAATATTAGTTAATAGTGCATGATTATATGAATAAATATGAAAATGTGATAGTAAATGTGATGACAATTATGCATTTTTTACTACCTATCACACCCCACACTTATCTTTTTGCTCGTCCTCGAGTAAAAATCAAAAAGAAAAAGAAACTAAACTAGCTAACTCACTTTCGTAGGAATCACGGTTGCGCTTAGCATGTGCAACAAGCCGTTAAACCCCTAGATTACCCTAAAAGACGAGTGTTGTCTCGTGAGGGTTTTCAGCGATTACACCCACAAAATTCATAAAAGGAAAATATCTGAAATACGTTTGAAGAGACTAAGTAATCTATAAGTTTTAGGATTATCATTTTTATTCATTCTTAAACTTAGTCTTTATATAGTAAATTGTTTTCCTTTTTAGGTAAGGGTCAAAATTGAATGTTTGTATAGTCTTTTTCGTTACCCTAAGTCATATGCATCCTTGTGAATTTTTACTAGGAATTCCTTAACTTGGACTCTCATGCCTCTTTATTATTATTATTATATTTTCTTTTCTTTTCTTTTTTTTAATATGAATAACTCATCTAATTTTCTTTCGTGTAAGTATCAAGGCTTCTTGAGGCCCTCATACCTAACTAATTGACTATTAGATGTGTTAATACATATATAATATTTCTTATTAGGCTTTCTAATCCACCCATGTAGCGAACTTAAAGTCGGTGGCTACCAAACTGGTTGGTTTTAGGGCACCGGGTGAGAAAACACCCCACGGACTCAAATTCGAGTGAACTAGGCCACAAAACTAAGGACGCTTATTTATAACTCACCTTTAGGCGTGAATACTTATGCTTCTTGAGGCACATGTATCCAGCTTAATTAGTGATTTTTATTTTTTTATTTTTTTATTTTTATATATTTTTTTTATATGAGGCACAAGGGTCTTTGTCTTAGAATCCTAAATATGCATTAGGTATGCACATTTTATTAAGGTAAAAATCAAGACTAATTACTTATTCAATTTCTCCTCCTATACCTAAAAATTCAACAATTTATTTATTTTGACCAAGTTTTTAGAAATCCTAATCATGATTTTCCTAATTCTTAAGACTAACTTAGATTTCTTTCAAAAAGATAAGTCAAAATATTGTCCCCTTTTTTTTAATTTTTTTTTAAAACATTTTTTTTATTAGTTTCTAACTATGTTAGTATGTTAGTAAAGCCTCCCCCCACACTTATCTCATGCATTGTCCTCAATGTATGAATGTATGCATGTATGCATGAAAAAGAAGAAGGGAAAGCAGATGTTACCTCAAGGTGGTGGTTCCGGTAGTGGTCTAATTTGGCCAAGCGTTGCTACCCAATCAGATAATGTGGTAGTTCACGGAACCTACCAGAAATTTCTCTTGTATAACCCACTAAAATGTATGTATTATCATTTTTTAATAATTCCACCCCATCAAATTTCCAAATTTCATAATTATTTTCAGAGTCAATTGTGTCACCGCCTTGTCCCAAAATGGAGTGTGAAAAGATGGAATGATTGACTTGGACGTCAGAAGTGCGGGAACGAATACCGACTCAGGAAAGAAACTTAAATCGAGTAATGGTTCAGGAGTCGGGCTTGGTTCAAGAAGTGGGTCCAAATCAAGAAGTTGAAACTCAAGTCCACAATCATTTTCCCACAATGGAATGTGACTCAATATTGGTGATTCAAGTTCAGGAATGATAGGTGTGGGAATCAAAACTGACTCTAAAAGATTACCTAAGTTGGGTAACAAAATAGGAGTCAATAATGATTCGGGAATTTGAACTTGATCACAGATTTGAGAATCTAGGTCACATATCTCATTGAGTTCAATATCATAAAAATGAGAACTTGCCAATTTATCCATGGGACTTTCAAAATTATAAAATTGGTCAAGTTCAATATGATCATCAAAAATGGGTGATTCAATTTCATGATGAATTGGCACAGAATCCAATATTGACTCGGGAAAAATAAAATCAGGTGAAGACAGCGGAGTCATTATTGAATCAGGAAGTAGAATTGAATCACCAAGTGGGAGATCATGATCATAATCATGCTCAAGTTCTATTTCAGGAAAGGAATAACTTGCCAAACTATCAAAAATTAGAGTTTCGGCAAGTTCAAATGATGGTACTGAATTAGAATCTTGTTGTCCAAAACAACGTGGCTCGTCGGCTCTAACAGAATGGTCAGCGATATCAGAATTGGCCGAACGGTGAGAACGTAAAGATTGAACCATCATATCTATTTCATGATCACGAGCTAATCTAGCTTGAGTCATGGCTTCAAGCATCTTTTCATAGTCGATTGGTGCATCATTTTGTGATTGACTTGAAAAGAGGAAGTGTTGTTGGGATAATCGTGATGAAGTTGTGAGTCGGTCAGATTCTGTGATTGTTGCTCGGACTCACGCATCATCATGACAAAGATTGATGGTAATTGTTGCTTGGACTCATGCATACTCATCATTTCCAAGATAGATGGTTTTCTATTCTGAATGGTGGATCTGAGTATGAATCTTGGGAATATTGTGGACAAGGTGGATACGGAGGACAAGTTGGTTGAAAATTGGACTCGGGGGAAGCGAAACCCCGTGAACTCTGTGAAGAGTTGAAAGTGGTATGAAAATTATGGTCATAAGATGGGGGCATGGGTTATATTCATTCGGATAAGACCATTCCAGCACACTAGGTTAGTCAAAGTTATGATATGCCGGGTTGGTAATATCCGAAAAGGGGTGGTGTGTAATATGGATTAAAATTGGAAAAATTATTATTATATGCCATATCACACAAACACAAACAAAGAAAAAGAAAACAAACAAATAAGCAAACAAAAAGAAAAAAATTCTAACCTAAGTTAGGGCAGACCTATGACCTAGACGACTCCTAACTGGTTAGACTGTCCACGGGAGGTAGGGTGTAGACTTTGACCACAAGTTAATCAGCTAGGTCAGGGCAAGATTGGTGGGAGGTTTCCGTCAAAGACGTTCCTTAATTAAATAACCACCAATCTTCGGGCTTTCGGCCCTCAATCCCCTTCCTAGACACTGATTTGGCAGGAGTCAAATTCCAACACTGTTCCCCTTTAAGATAATCTCCTAATTGAGTCCGAGATGTCCCTAGGGTCAACGTCTAGTTAATTTTTATTTAGGGTTAGGCTTGTGAGTGCAACGGAGATGATTTGTGGGCCAAGGAAGGGTGATGAAATCCCCACCTTATGTTATTTATGGGTTATGCCCTTAAATTTTTTTTGTGTACGTGTAAAGCAGTAGACAAATATTCACTCAAAGCAGAAATCAGCCAAGGGTGCTTTCTAGTCTATATGCAATGCGAACGTACCTTGTCTCCAGCACTCTTCAAGAAAAATTAAAAAAAAATTAGATAGACACGTGCCTAAAATGCAAGAGTCTAATCTTTTTTTTTCAAAAAATGGGTTACTGTTAATTAATTAGCAGTGTGCAGGTTTATCACAGAGCAAATTTTAACAGAGCAGTAAATCAGATTTGAAAGTAGCAGCAACCTGTAGAAAACAGGGTAAGTAGTGAACTACTAAGGCCGCGGAAACGCGGCTTTTGCCGCGGAACCGCGGCTCTGTAGTAGGCCCTGTTGCTCTGCCTTCGAGGGCAGAGGCAAAGAGTTGTTATATGTCCTTGCTGCTTGTTAGTTTTCCTGTTCTCCAAACCTGCAAACAGAAAGAATAAAAGAATTAGTTATTTTTTATTTTTTTATTTTTTAGAGAATACTTACCGTCCCTCCCCGGCAACGGCGCCAAATTTTGATTGAGATTTTCCTGCACACAAAATATAGAATATTAGATTTAGGAAAAGGATGTGTGAGGTGCTCAATTCTATCCGCTGTAGTAATGGCTATGCGGGTCGTGATCCTCAGGGAGGGACTAGCGATGGAAGCGTTTAAGTAAGTTCTCTAAAAATTTCTTCTTTTAGTTATTAAAAGGAAAATAAGAAAATAGTAGTAAAGTTAGGTTAGGAAGAAAGCGGTAGGTTAAGAAGATGGAGAAATAGAAGCGGTATTTACAATGAGTTAGAAAACAAAGAGTTGGAAGATGGTGATTTAATCTACAAAAATAAAAGAAAACTATAACACATACCTACCCTCTTCAGCCTTGTTTACCTTTGATCCGTTTGCAACGACTTACCTTGTCTCTGAAGGCATTCAAGCATGGCGTATAGGATCTTCCCCCTTCTCATTCTATACTACGAAAAGAAAAGACAAACTATACTAGCAAGAGAAGGCTTGTTCATCACCATAGGCTATCAAGGGCACTTCTTCGGCTAAGTAGTCTCGAAGCGATCAGATCTCATGGTTTGCAAGACATCAGAGAAAAAAAATAGAATAAAACAAGAATAGAAAAAAAACAATAAAATAAAACAAGAATAACAAAACCGAACCTTGAGTAGATTTTATTAACAATGGAAGAAAAGTATGACTTACACCGATGTCACCTCAGTACAAGCATGAACTCCTTCCTCCATGAAACCATCCTCTACTCTCAGTTACATAAAGGAAAAAGAAAAATTACAAAAAAGAAAAAGAAAAACCTAAACTACAACTAGCCTAAAAACCCTAGATTTGCTCTGTAGTTCGCTGTACGCCCTTTCTCTGTTGCTCTGCAGGGGTATTTATAGGAGATATAGGAAGTAGAGTCCCAGTACAACTCCTCAACGAAAACGCATCGCCAACCGCCTCTGGATTGCCGCGGAAACGGGAAATTTGCCGTGGAAACGCGGCACTATTGTAGCCAAATTGTATCCTCTGGTCCGTCCATCTGGGTTTATCCTTCTGGAAATTGTATCCTGACTCTTTATTTTGAGATTTTGGGATAACTTGGGAAGCAAGTTACCCTAAATCCAAATCTTTCAATATCTTTTAACAATGAATTTGTTATTTTGCACTCTCCTTCTTTGGCTTTTATCCTCATCCTGCAAGTATTTAGGGTTGAATAGAAGTCTATCCTTCCCTCTTCTTTTAGTATTTGCAACTATTGCCCTTAGTAATTGCAATTTTGACATTTGATAATTGCAACTTTTGCATTGGGCTTGAACATGGCTTTTGGGCTTCTTTTAAGGCTTAATTCCTTTATTTTTATTACTCAAGGCTGCACACAATAAATAATAAAATATTAGTTAATAGTGCATAATTATATGAATAAATATGAAAATGTGATAGTAAATGTGATGACAATTATGCATTTTTTACTACCTATTACCCGCCTTTAACACTATGAAGGATTTTCACTAGAATCGATCCCGTAAGATCACTCGGTGCCATGATTGGAGTTTATTTTTGCATCATTTTATACCTCCTCACCATGCTTTATGTTAATAAAAATGGGATTTTTAATGTTTTTCTCTCTTATTTTTCAGGTCCATTATTTAGTGGAGAAGAAGGCCCAAATCTTGGGATTTTTGAGGAATTAAAGGTATTTTTAGGAGCCCACAACCATGAAGCCCAGTTCTGGAACGATCCAAAGTATATCTCCAACTTCTAGAAGCTCTAGCGGGGCACACGCAGCATAACAGAATGTCAGAGAATTCGTTGGCGCAACGGCCAAGATGCTGCCGTGGAAACGCGGCCCTGGCCACGGATCCGCGGCACTTCCTTGGTCGTTGATCAAGCGATTGATCCTACGGCTGTGGTGGGACCTTATCTTCTCCTGAAGCCTATAAATAGACCCCCAGGGCCTCTGTAAAAAGGAGAGGAGAGAATAACATTTTATTTAGGAAAATGTTAGGATTTCTTTAAGCTCTCTTTAGTCTTCTTGTGTAATTTTCATTTTCTCCTTCTAGATCCAGAAAAGAGAGAGTGAGGGTGAGAGATCTCTGTAGTTGAAGAAGTTGTTGGCCCAAAGGCCCATCACTCTAGTTTTGATGATGATCAACTCATGAAGTTATGATTACTAATGATCTTGTGTTTAATTAGTGACAGATTCATTATCAAGATCTTAGTAGGTGCATAGCTCAACAAAGGATAAAATGCCAAGATTTGGAGCTTGCACGGTGTGATCCAAGGAGCTTTTGGATCAAGCTTGGACCAAGTCAAGAGATGAAGACTTGTGTCTAGGTATAAGATTTTTTTTTTTTAGATAAAATGTAAAGGATAGAATAGTTGGTGGATTGCTCAAGTTCATATCACACACACACTCTTGATTTATATGTGTTTTCATAAAAGATTTTTAGTTCTAGAAAAATACCGTTTTGGTTTTTGGTGTTTCAAATATACATGTGTTTTTAACCAAAACCATTTTAGAACTCTCGACCGTTCTGCTGATCTGCTCGACACACTTTTAGTTTTCTAGTCATAACTTTTGATTCCTATATTCAATTAACATGATTTATATTGAATTTTAAAGATGACTTTCAGAGCTACATTTAATATTCAATAATCATTTCTGATTTAAATGTTAAGAATGTCAAATATTGGGTTGAAGTCTGAAAAATAGTTTACAGTTTCTGATTTGATACCTTTTAGTATTTTATTGATAAATTTCAATTCCGAATTTATATTGATTTGATTTAAGTTGCATTAGAAAGAGACTTCAATATCTATAAATTCATCCTATATACTTATTCCCAAATTCGAACGTTTTAGACCTCAAAACTGTGCTCCAAGTTACCTATTGTACAGAGGTCGGTCGACCGGGTGGGTCGACCGGAACCAAGTGCGGTCGCCGCAACGGTCGACCGACGTGCACAAAAACGTGCACGTTTGGCGGGTCGACCGGGCCGGTCGACCGGAACTGAGAGCAGTGCTCTCTGTTCTTCTGGGTCGACCGGGCCGGTCGACCGGAGGCTGTAACGGTCGGATTTTTGACCGTTGGCGGTCGACCGGTGCGGTCGCCGCAGCTCTGACAGACCCCAACGGTCACATTTTTCTGACCTCTATAAAGGGGGTTGGTCATTGTTTTGAGCTAAGATTTTTGGGAGAATTAGAGCCAGTTTTTCTTAGTCTTTTTCAGAAGTTTTCTCCACAAAATAGTAAGCAAATATTTTCTATCTAAAGGGAAGATTTTATCAAGAGTGTAAAAGAGATTTCTTTGAGTTTTCCTCCACCTTTCACATCCTAGTTTTTCTCACACCACACTTGAGCATCCATTGATTATTCATCCTATAGGTGTGTTGTAGTGAGAGTTTTTATTGGTGATCAAGTGTTTAGATCACCAAGAGATCATTTCTTGTACTTTGAGGAGGCGGACGTGTGTGTCCGCGTTGTTTCGAGTTCGGGTGTGGACTTGTTGTACGAGGTGTGGCCTCGGCGAGCCGTGGGCTTGCGGTGTGTACGGGACTAGAGAGTCCGAGGGCTTGTAGGTGTTGCGGCACCGAGGAGAGATCCATTGGGATCTTGCATAGTGGAATCCTTCGTGTGTCGAAGGCGAGGATGTAGAGCAAGTGTGCTCGAACCTCGAAACATACCCTTGTGTTTGCGATTGCTTACTCTCTCTCTCTCTTTGTCTCTTTATATCTTGCATACTTTTATTGTTCATCTTTATATGCTAGATATACATTGTGTGCTAAATTGATATACTTGCTTGGGATTATTGACTAACACTTGTATTCAACCAAGAGAGCCAACGCAGCACCTCAACCCATTCAAGGGGAATCTAGAGGAGTTTGTCCAGAGCCCTTCACGGGAATTCGGCAACACTCTTTGGTTATACGTGGTGTTTAGTGTAAAAGTTTTATATTGGTCATTATTGCTTTTAGCTTCCGCATCATTTGCATAATTTGTCATTAAGTGACCATTAGATTAGCCATCACCTATTCACCCCCCCTCTAGGTGAACCTACAACCACCTCGATCAGATCGAAGAGTTTTTAGCTTATAGCCACTCTCTGCTTCAACAAGAGCTTTAAAATTTGAAGGTAGTAAAGGCAGCAGATTTTCTTTAAGAATATATACCCACAATTTTCTATTGAAATCATCAATGAAAGTAATAAAATATCTATTACCTCCTAAAAAGACGGATCTAGCGGTCCGCAGATGTCAGTATGAACAAGTTGTAATGGGCCTCCGCTCTCCACGACTTTCCATTGGGAAAAGGAAGTCGTGTTTGCTTACCAATTATGCAAACTTCACAATTATGACTTGGTGGATCAATTGTTGGTAAACCTCATACCATGCCGGCTGTAGATAGTAGCTTCAGGCCGCTGAAATTTAGATGACCGAAGCGAAGATGCCACCTCCATGACTCATTCTTCATGAGTCCTTGAAAACACTTCTCAACTTTTGTGTTTAGATGCAAGGAAAACATGCGGTTCCTTATCATCTTAATACAAGCTATAAGACCTCCTTTGCATTTTCAACCAAAGATGGTTGTTCTCCATATATACTTTATATCCTTTTTCAAGTAATTGACCGATGCTGAGAATATTACTTTTCATGTTAGGAATATAATAAACATCGGAAATATACTCGGGCTTACCATCCTTTTGATAGATTTTGATCTTCCCTCTACTTTCAACGGAGAGTTTGAAGAATCTCCCAAGCTCACACTTTCATGAATTCCTTCTGCGAGTTCCATGAATAGTTCTTTCTTCCCGCACATGTGGTTGCTAGCACCCTAGTCAAAGTACCAAACATCATTCTGAATACTTGAATTATCATGAGTAAGAAGAAGAGTAGAGTTATTACCCACATCATTTGTTGCTTCGGCAAGATTGGTAAGATCTTCAGTTCTGTACCAACAATCCGAGGACATAGTGTCCAAATTTTGATAGTTGTAGCATTAGACGTTCTTATTGGTTCCTCGCCCAGATGTAAATCTTCCCCGATTGCTTCGTCCTCGACCTCTGAAGCTTTGGAACTCCACTTGGTTTTGAGTGGTTCGTTGTTGGAGACCCCGTCCCCTGCCTCTGCCACGACCACGACCTCTACTATATGAGCCTCGATCATTTAGAGTCAGCTTTGACTCTAATGCTTGTTCCAAGACTATGGAACCAGTCTTCTTTGCATGCGTTGCTCATGAACTTGGAGAGATCCCAAAAGCTCCTCTATTGAGATCTCCTCCAAATTCTTGGACTCCTCAATTGCCGTCACCACGTGCTCGAACTTTGATGTGAGGGATCGCAGCAATTTCTCCATTACTCGGACGTCCTCCATCTTCTCTCCATTTCTCATCATTTTATTCACAATTAGTAGTAATCGTGAATAATAATCGGAGATTTTCTTCATCTTTCATTTGAACGGCTTCAAGATCGCCCCTCAAAGTTTGAAGGCGAATTCGCTTCACCCGCTCGACTCCTTTGTAGATGGTAGCAAGGATTTCCCATGCTTCCTTACTCGTCGTTGCTTCGGCAACTCTCTCGAAGGTAGACTCGTCTAACCCTTGATAGAGTAGAAAACGAGCCTTGCAATCCTTCTTTCTTTGCTCTTTAAAAGTCTTCTTCTATTCGGCGGTGTAGGCGGCTTCTACCTCCGGTGTGGGTTCCTTGAACCCATCAAAGATTAGCTCCCACGACTCTTCAGAACCGAATAGAGCTTTCATCTGAATTGACCAACTCTCATAGTTATCTTTCAATAACTTGGGCACTTGTGGATTGAGGAGATTGTTGGTGGAGGCCATGAGGAGAAGAGGAAATGAAACAAAAATTGAAATTGGCTCTGATACCAATTGTTGTATACTAGTCTACGGACTAATATACTATAATCTAAAATTTTAAGAGGAGAGCAACTTTTCTTTTCTTTCTTGCTTGCTTTATTGCTTGATACAAAAAACAAAGAGGTACACTGGCCTTTTATAGGCTTCAAAACTTACAAGAATATCAACCTCCAAATTGATGATGACTCATGATGATGACTCTTCAATCCTTCTAATTTAAAGATGATGACTCTTTATTTCTCTCAATTGATGATGATAATTGACGATGACTCATCATTTCTAAATTAAAGATGATGACTCTTTATTTCTCTCAATTGATGATGACTCCTAATGATGATGACTCATCATTTCTAAATTAAAGATGATGACTCTTTATTTTCCAAAATCATAAAGACATTTTTATTTGATATTCCAACAAAACCAGTGTCTAAAATCCAAAGAGCATACTGAACAATAAAAGAACTCGCATTGGCAAAATTATAAGTCATCAACAAAGTCTGCCACAATCATTTCTAAATTGTGGCCATTTAGTTTACTAGTACTCCTGACAGTATCATATTCAAAAACTGCAGAACTGCAAACACTAATCATACACACAAATGAAATCGAGCAAAGCAACTGATGTGTAAATGCATTTGCAGCCAAAAAAATTGTTACTCGTCCATCTGTGCATTCTCCGCTTGCGATTGAGAAACTGTGACTCTGATCTTTGGGAGAGTGAGCGACTGGGTCTTTTGAGCGCAATTGGTGCCTTGACCACATGGATGCTCTGCTCCAATTCTTTCGCGGCTTCTGTTTGCTCTTTCTGCTTCTTCCCCTTCATCCTGCGATCATTCCCCAAAATAATAAATTAAAGTGAAAAAGAGGGAGTTCAAGTTTACGTGAAAGTAGGAAAGTTTGAGCACGTAGATCTGCTTGACAGAAAGAAATGGTGGCATTGAAGTGGTAGCAGTGGACGAAACAAACCTCACTTCGCGGTGCTTTGCCTCTCTACGTACTCTAACCTTGTCAATCTTCTTTATGGCCTTGAGCGTGTTCTCAGCAAGACTTCTATCGTATCTCTCTGGCCTATTTCTCTTCCTCTCAAACTCAAAGATTGAGTCCTTAAGGAGAATAGCAATCACACAGTAGCTCTTGAAAATTTTAAAAGAAACAAAAGAGGCAAATTCAAGGGGAGGAATTAAGAATACGCTAGTGATATGTCTCCTACCTGTGTCATATCCTTCCCATGCAGTCGCCTGTATGCCTTCGTCCACTTCACTTTGCGAGGATTTCTCTTCATTTTGAAGTTCTTGTGGCATTTTGACCTGCAGAACCTGAAAATCTGCAGAAGAATTAGTTGTCAAAAAACAAGAATTTTCAATCAAGAGAGCATGCAACTGGATAACAAAATATAATGTGTGCACATCCATCACTGCATACACAACAAATAAAATGGTGAATATAATCACGTCATGACAAGGAAACAGAGAGCAGGCAACTTCCCTAGAGGTGATAACGGCTCAAGAAAACTTAAAGAGCGTTATTAACTAAGGACTCTCATGATGAGCTGATCTCTATGGACAAGGTATTCATGTTGGCATATCATATACACAAGCAACATTGAAGAACTGCAACACCAACAGCTAAAATTCAAAGTAAATTATGGATCTTTGTCCATGTTAGATCCTATCTAAGAAGCATGGACGGACACGGACACAGAACATGACAATTTCTTAAAAAGTAGGACATGTGAACACGGTAACATGACAGTAGAATATGCTTGTAAATAATAATAGTGCATCAGTATACAAACATAATCATGTCTTTGCATTCAAAAAACCATACATATAGTTCAATGTGTCTAACTTCTTATATTGAATATATTTAAACTTATCATCATTTTATAGAGGTTAATAGTTTAATAGTTTTAGGCTGTCTAAAAATCATTAAGAGATAAGTCCTCAAGATGTGGACCTCATTCCATCGCGAAGGTCGCATTTCAACGTCCTCAAGATGCAGATCTCACTCTAACGCGAAGGTTGCAAACGCGAACCTTGCGTCCATTGGCAAACGCGAACTTCAAAACGCGGGTTTGAGCAACTCTGCATGTCACCCCAAACGCGAGTCTGAGCAACTCCACGTCTCACACGGGTCTGAATAACTCCGCGTCTCGCATCTCATGCGAGTCTGAGCAACTCCGTGTTCTGACTGAGACACAGATTTTGAGTGTCACGTCTACAACAATAACACGAGGTCCGTGCCCACCGTGAGACCCGCGTTTCTGTTATAACTGACCCCTATTACTCGGTCAATTAACTCCCCATATAATGAGAGAGTTAATCCCCATTATGGAGGGATTTTAGGGGATAATTATACCCCTAAGACCCTTTATAAATAGCCTCAAGAGCTATAGGGGAGAAAAGAAGAGTGGAGAAGGGGCTTTTTTTGAGATTCAGAGCTGAGAATTCTCGAGGTAAAAGCATCTTGCTTGTCAACCCAGAGGTTCAGAGAGAGAAAAAGAGAAATCAGTAGACTCTTAACACTTAGTGTGTTAAAAACAAAACTATTTTCTTATTACTTTTTGAGAGCACTCTAGAGAGAAGCTTGTTATTCAGCCGGTCAACAAAGAATAAAAAACACTCTCCATCACCACATCAAGAACCCAACCCTAAACAAAAGGGAGATCTAGATATTCTCTTTTGTAATCGGAATTATTCCATTGTAATCATTTGTCCACTCAAAGAAATTTTACTTTGCATTATTTTTCCTACCAAACAAAAGATGGCGACTCCGCTGGGATTTCATTCTCTACTGATGAAAATGCCATGGCGCAAGCTGATGTCTAGCTCCTTGCGAAGAGGTGGAATCCCTCATCGTTAAATTTGACTAAGAGAAGTTTGAGGAAATCCTTTCCTCAGGCTCTGCTAGCCCCAAGACAATGCGGCAGTACCGCAAAGTCTCTTCTGAAACTCACTCTCGAATCTATTTGGAGATTTCAATAGTGGCCCGCACTTCTGTTCACAGTGCAAGCGATGCCACTTTTAACGAGATTCTGAAAACCTCTCATGCAGGACACGCAGTCAGTGTCAACATCTCTCAGGAGACCCGCAGGGCTAATGCGTCGATACACGATCAAAGCGATGGTAAAGATTAATTCCGCCATCTCTCTTCTCTCCAAACTTGAAGGTTCCCAACTACTCTTCCGACTCAACCGGAATGTTGAACGTTGACGAAGGCGTCATGCTCGTCGACAACAGATCAAAAATTCTATAAATGTAATTTGTTCTGCTGATTCAGAATGTGAGGTTTATACTAGCGTTTTTTCAAGAAATGTGAGGGCCACGTTTATGCTCCAGAACGCGAGTCCCACATTCCTCAACCACGCGTCTCAGTGTCTAAACGCGAGACCCACATTCTGCCTGCTCCAAAATGCGACCTGCTCCAAAATGTGAGACCCGCGTTCTGCCTATACCAGAATTTGACTTCCGTATTTCTAATTCTAAATGCGAGACCCGCGTTCTGAGGCAAATCCAACAAACGCTGGAGGTCCGCGTTTCAACACCACGTGAGGTCCGGGTTTCAATAAAGAAATGTGAGACCCATGTTCAGAATGGCATGTCTTTAAGATATAAAGAGCCAAAAAGCCCCAACCTTACGAGTTTGAGGCTAGTTCCTCAGATGTCCCCGCTACGGACCCAAAATACTACCTGATAAGGAAGAGGAGTGTCCACCAAATCACTCTTCAGTGTCACTACAAGCGGTTCATCTTAGAAGTACTTTCTGATTGCCTTTGCGGCTTTCAGATAACCAAGCCCTCAGTTTTTAGCTGATTATCAACGGCCTCAAGTTCGTCCAAGAGATGATGATCCCGGAAGAAGAAGTCGTTCTCCAACATCAAATACCCAAAAGTGACTGCAAAAATGGTAGGGCCAAATCCCACACCAAGCAAGTCCAAAGGGAGGCAACTGAGTCAGTTCAAAGGAGTCGGACGTTGACCGGTCCCCAGATTTGAAGGATATTCATGTCGAACTAAAGGGGTCTACTGACACACTCGGACCCATACGAGAACAATTGCCCCAGTCGACTACAGCCTATTGGCTAGGGAAATTAAGGTGAACGATGAGCACTCCGCAATCGTTGAATCCAAGTCTTCGAATTCTAGTTTGGAGACAATAACCTCTGCTTACATGGCGGGCACTCCCGAGGAAGTGGCCAGGAAATTTGAAGAGTAGGTCCGAGTTTAAAGAAATAACTCGATATGATTCTACTCAGTAAGAATTTATCGATACCCTTAAGCAGATGCTTTCACAACTATTTAAGGAGGAAAAGAAATCAAAGGACAGAACTCTTTCCAAGAAGTTTGAGGGCGAAAGAAGGAAGGGGAGAGCTCATTCTCTACAAACACTGAGAGTGAAGAGCATTCTAACTCTGTGCCTTTCAAATCTTCATCAGAAGAGGAGGATAACTCAAAAAATGAAAACATTCATTTCAAGAGGATGAGTAAATTGTATCAACGTCTCGAAGCCCTAACAAACTGAGGTGGTCTTCAAGATGTAGGGATAATCCAGCCCTACCCAACAAAATGGGACACGACTCCCTACTCTCTTAAGTTCAAGGCACCGACCCTCTATACTTTTGATGGTAAAGGGTCACCGAACCAGCACAAATACTACTTTAAATCCTAAACTGAGAATGTAGTACCAAACGATGCCATCATTCTCGATTGTTATTTAGCACTCTTAAGGGGGTTGCCTTTGAATGGTTCATGAAACTTTCTGCCGACTTGATCAAGATATGGGCCGACATTGAGAAGTTATTTTTGGCTCGTTTCTTTAAAGACGATACAGAAATTTCAATGCCAACTCTTCTTACAGCCAAGCAAAAAAAAGAAAAGTTTATCAAAACTTTTCACAAGAGATTTCAGAGCATAGCACTCTGCTGTCCCAGTGGCATGACCCAATCTACACTAGTTGAGACATGTCGCCAAAATCTGCAGACTGCCCTCCTCGCTCAAATGGGAGTGGCTGAATGCCGCACTTGAAAGCTGTTGGTGCTACAAGGCAAACATGCAGAAGAAATTGTTGCCCAGGTCAAGACTGAAAAAAAGGACAGCAAACTAAGACCCGACAAGCCAATATGGAGCACCCCAGAGTCGTCTTCTCAACCAAGGAAATGAGATACTCTGACAACGGAGGTCAAGTCACCTTTGAAGCCCCAGTCAAATAGAGGGGGTGGGACTCTCAACCAAGCACATGCCAATAAATTATACTCCTTCAAGGATAAGCACGTGGCCTCTCTGTTCAAGTTACTCCAAAAGAGTAACAAACTCAAATTCTCGAAGGTCAGACATCCTGAAGAGACAAGAAAGACTGATGATCCTAGCTACTGTTTATGTTGCAGGATGTTGGGACACCTTACTAAGAATTACTACATCTCCAAGGATGTTCTTTAGGCTCTGATTGACGCAGAGGTAATTAAGCTCCGTCCAAAGCAGAAGAAGGTGACTGCCAATATGATAACTATATCACCTATTCAATTTGGCCAGGATCTCTCACTGGTGCCAACCGGAGTGGTTCCCATCCCGAAAGGTCAACTAAGAGTGATCAATACTGATCCTCGTAACTAGAAGGAGAAATGTCTTGTTCCTATTGCTACTCCTCGGGAGAGACAATGTGGGTCCATCCTGACATTGTCAAAGCCAATTGTGGACGACTTTCACAAACAAGAAGTCCAAAGGCAAGGCCAAAGCATTCTCCAGCAATATAGTGGGTATCTCTGTCAGAGAAACTAAGGAGGATGTTGCTTCCCTCACCAGTTCAGGCGAAGAGGAGTCCGCCTTTGCTGCTAACACAGGTGCACCTCCCATATTGAAGGCTTGATTTGGTAAGTAGTACTTGAAATAGTATGGCGAGCTGATTGTAAACTCCCCCCAACCAGCTGAGGAGACAATCGAGCAGTCCACAAAATCATTCGTGAAAAAACAGAAAGAGCTTCGCTCTGAAAAAACAATCCAGAAAGGCGGTGTGGGACCATTAACTTCCTTCCGTTTTGATATCTTGGCTCAGCCAGCCAACATTCTTGCTCGAATCACCCTTTATGAACTCCTGAGACTTTCTTCTACAAGAGATGCCTTAAGAGAAGTATTACCAGATGCAGAGGCTTTCATGACCCAAATTCTTGCTATATGCGAAAAGAAAGACGACAACTATTGTCACCACACCTCAAAGAAGTTTTCCTGCATCACCTTCACCCAGAAGATATGCAGGTTAAAGAAAAACAGATAGACTCCTATATTACATATGGTATATCGGGTCATCTGAAATGAGCCGTATTCAGGTTGATTTGGGATTTACATTGAGCATTATAACCCACAAGGTCATGCAACATTTGAGGATCCCTACTCACTGATTGAGCGCCACTCAAATAACCATCTATGGCTTCAACGCCAATGGTATGCGCCCGATAGGAAAATTCAAGCTCAGATGTCAAATTGGGGACCTGATATCCGGGGTAACATGCTATGCCACTGACGCTGATACCTCATACAACCTGCTGCTGGGATGACCTTGGATTCATCGCAACTCCATCATCCTATCCACTCTTCATCAAGTGATGAAATATGTTGATGAATAGGAAAAAGGAGAACGTTGATTGCTAAAAAGCATTCATTCAATGGAGTCAAGAATTACTTCACTGATTCTTTCCTCTATCAAGATTTTCTTAAGACTGATAAGAAGCTGCACCCAAAAGAACCCGACTCTGGTAACGAAGCTGATAAGAGTGCCTATGGGAAGTAAATCCCTTTTTAACGAGTATTGATAAGCTCAATTTCAATAACACCGATAATATTGAAGGCGAGTGATTTATCAATGAAAATTTAGACTGGGCTTAGTTTTCTGCGTTTGTTTCTAATTCTGTACCCTTCAGATACTAGTACTGATATAGATGGTGACCCTTGATCTGCAATGGATGCTCTGACATCATTGCGTGCACCAATAATGTCTTCTCATATGGTATACAAAAAGATCGACGACGTAGGCAAAACTTTCTTTGAAGTACCAGCCAAGCGAAAGGGTCAAAAGCTAATTCTATTTGGACGAATCGAGTCTGAGCCCATAGCTTGTGAAATCTTCCGGGGGGGTAGTTTTGAGTCTCCAAAATTCTTCCATTATGGACAAAAGTCACGTCACATGATGAAAATAGTGGGGTATGATTTTTACCAAAGGATCAAGCCTTAATTTTGGCAAAGAAAAGCGAGCATTACTTCGTTCATTTGTACCAAAAGGTAAAGACCCCAACCACTATCATCAGACCCGAAGTGGACTCGATTATGTATCTATGCCAGTCTCGTCAGATTCCAGATATAAAGAAGAAGCTATTATGATTGCTCATCAGCAACATCGTCGTGGGACTCAGACGTCAGCGTCGGTGTTATCTTCGAAAATCTCTCAGTAAACATGGTATCAGCCAGCCATTTAGAAGCTGACGGAGAAGATATTTTTAAATATGAAGAATTAATCAAGTCGGACTCTGATCCATAGATTAAATACTTAAATACACTTTAGAATGTACGCTTTGAACAACGCAAACCACCCACTGAGGATAAAGTAACTTGAAGAACGCTGGTGCAACTTGTCAACGCGCCATAAATGCGATCTTCTATGAGCATATATTCAAGACTGTAGAATGCTATGTCAACGATATTGCTGTGAAAAGTTGCAACAAAGGCAACACCTTGCAGATCTAAAAGAATGTTCGACATCATGCGGGCTCAGAAGTTGAAGATGAACCCAACCAAGTTCTTCCTGGGGGTAGCCAGTGGCAAATTCCTTGGATTTGTTGTTACATCCAAAGGAATTCACCTAAATCCAGAGAAAGTTCGCGCCATCCAAAAGATGGAACCTCTGAGAAATCTTAAGGAACTCAGAGGTTTACAGGGACGATTGACTTATATCCGAAGATTTATATTGAATCTTTCAAGATGCTGCCAACCCTTCACCAAACTAATGAAGAAGAGAGTCTCATTCGTTTGGGACAACACTTGCCAAAAAGCATTCAAAGAGATCAAGGAGTATCTCATACACCCTCTCGTTCTGGTAGCTCCAGTATCACAAAAACCTTTCTTATTATATGTTCGGAGTTATGGATCATTCCCTGGGAGTTTTGCTAGCTCAGATCAATGATCAAAATCATGAACAAGCAATCTACTATTTGAGTAGAACAATGATTGGGGCGGAGCACTGTTACAACCCGATCGAGAAGGAGTGCTTAGCCTTAGTCTTCACCATTCAGAAGAAGAGACACTACCTTGTGGGATAACGCATTCATGTCCTTTCCAGAGTTAGTCCCCTGTGATTACTCATGACAAGACCATCTTCGCCGAATTGCAGATTAACGAAATAGGCCATAATGTTCTCACAATACGAGATGCAATTCATGCCACAAAAGGCGATCAAAGGTCAAGCTGTGGAAGATTTCCTGGGCGATCACCCAATTCCAGGAGTTCAAAACTTTATGATGATCTTCCAGACAAGATTGCAGAAGTTAACGTGTTCCACGTCTCCTCAGAAGAACAAGAGTGGCAACTATTCTTCGACGGAGCATCAAGAACAAGTCCTGAGGGAAATATCGTTGCAGGTGTGAGGGTGGTACTTATTTCCCCACATAATTATGTGATCCCTCACGTGTTTTCATTGCTTGAGCCATGTTCCAATAATATTTCAAAATACAATACTCTTTTGATTGGAATGCAACTTGCTGAAGAGACCTTGAAGCGTACTATGATTCAAAGCTCATTGTCAACTAGGTTCGCGGGGAGTACAAAGTCTGATATGAAGACTTGGTACCCTATCATAATGCAACCATTGATATGGCAGAGAAGTTTAAAACTTCTACATTGACCATGTACCACGTCAGCAAAATGCGCATGCATATGCATTGGTATCTCTCGCTGATTCATTGGCCCTTCCAGCTGGCGCCATAGAGAAGGTTCTTATCTACAGTCATGACTTGTACTATTGCAAATTCGCTCTTAAAGACAGTAAAACTCTAAAAGGAGATCTTCAAGTTAAAGAGGTTCTTGAGACGTCAACAAGAGTCGAGCCTAGAAATTAGCGATTCTCTTACATTGATTTCATCTTGTATGGTATATTGCCTGACGACCCTAAGGAGGCTACTGCCATCAGAAAGAAAGCTCCTCGATTCGATTACAATGCGATCACGCGAACATTGTATTGTCGCTTGTATAAATCTTATTCTGATGCCTTTCATATAAAGAGGCACATGAAACACTCAGGGAAGCTCACGGAGGTATGTACAAAGTTCACCAACCCGGACCTAAGCTTAGAGATCGGCTCAGAAAACTTGGCTATTATTGGCCGAAGATGACCCTGACGCCATCGTCTATGCTAAACGATGCCATGCCTATCAGATCCACGGTGACTTTTTCCATCAAGCACTGGGACATCTTCATCCAATGTCCTCTTCATGGCAATTTGAGATATGGGGAATAGATATAATCAGACTCATCAGCCATCCCAACATCAAAGGACATCGCTTCATCTTGGCCATAACTGATTACTTCTCTAAATGGGCGAAAGTTGTTCCCTTGAAAGAAGTAAAGACATCAAACGTGATCAAGTTCATCAAGCATCGCATACTCTACCGCTTTGGTGTACCCCGACGAATGGTCCATGATAATGGATCCCAATTCGTCAGCCACGCATTCCAGAGGTCCAATAGTAAATTTAGAATCCAAAATATGTCATCGACGACATATTATCCAGCTATCAATGGTCTCACAGAAGCTTTTGACAAGACCATTGGAAAGCTTCTCAAAAAATTTGTCTTAAAAAGTCAACATGACTGGGATGACAAATTAGGTGAATACCTATGGGCTTACCGCACAACAATGAGAGCCCCGACAAAGGCTGTGCCATTTTTCTTGGTGTACGGATTTGAAGTTATACTTCCACTGAAGACTCAAATCCCATCTCTGCTAGTTGCCTTGACAACCTGGATGACAGATGAGAAAAGCATCGATTGTGCATCCAAGAGTTGAAGCTTTAGATGACAAATATCTGCAAGCCCAATAACAAATCGAGCTTTATTAAGTTTGAATTTTTAGAGCCTTCTATAAGAAAGTTAGATAACAGATTTCCAAAAAAAGCGACCTTATCTTAGCTGTCAGAAGACCTATGGTTATGACACATAAGACGAAAGAAAATTTTCAACCCAAATGGGAAGGTCCATTTATAGTAGAGTCATTTTACTCAAATGAAGCATACCGCCTTATAACTCCGGACGGTGATACGCTCATGATGCCAATCAATGGAAGATTCTTAAAAAAAAGTACTATCCTTAAAGGTACTCTTCTCATGATCAGGTTAATACTACACCTCTGATCAAAGCTTTACCCTGATCAATTGATGAATTAGGGTTTGAGATCCAAAAATTTTTGGGAGAGCACCAAAAAAGAGCATCCTCACTCAACGGATCACATCACAGTCGATCGATGTCGAGCCGACAGAATATTGCTGACATTGTGATGCATGATGTTAATATCGAAGAAAAAGTAAAGTTAGAAACTTCAGTTTTAGCTTTGCCACTCTTCTTAAGATCAGGTTAACACTACACCTCTGATTGAAACTCCTACCGGATCAATCAGATGGATTAAGGTTTGGAATTCAAAATATTTAGAAGAGCACCAAAGAAAAGCTTCCTTACTTAGTGGATCACATCGGTCAATCGACGCCAAGTCGACCAAACATTCGAGACATTATGATGCATGATGTAAACATTGAAGAAAAGACAAAGGTAAAATATCAAGTTTTTAGCCTTGTCACTCTTCTCTAATATACAGACATGCACCTAGGCCTGTCAATGGGTCGGGTTCGGGTGGTACAAGTGGTACCAGACCCGGACCCGTTTACCCAAGAGGGTACCATACCCTTCCCGTTTACCCGGGGTCCAGATGGTGGGTTTCCATACCCGGACCTGCTATACTTGCGGGTCCAGACCTGTTTACCCAAACCCATAACAAAAGGAAAAAAATAAGATACATAAACAAAACAGTAACAAAAACACATGAAGGAAGGGGAAAAAACTTTTGTAAAAAGAAAGAAAGCATGTTTTAATATCAATAAAGGATGAAATGTAACCATGTGCAAGAGGTGGAGGGAAAGTTTTCGTTGAAAGACTTTAATAAAGAAAAAAAATTTAAAGTAAGGCCCCCTAATTAATTTGGGGAAACACAACAATAGGATTATCCACTAATCAACCAACAATCTTCAACACTTAAAGCACAAAGGGATCATTTACTCATGGAGTCTGGAGTCTAGATCTCTAGGGTTTTAATTCTATTAGTTTTATTTATATTTATATTTTGAAATGGGTAAATGGGTAATCGGGTCTGGTTCAAGTAAAATCAGACTCTTCCCATTTAATAATCGGGTATACGGGTAAACAGGTATGGGTCCAGAGCAGCCCTTTCCATACCCGCTTAATCGGGTCGGGTCTGGTTCTGGACCCGACCCATTGACAGGCCTACATGCACCCATATTTAACTTAGAAGAATAGGTTATATTTTGAAGTCGAGCATGCCTAAGCATTAGTTTTAGGCTCTTTCTAATCATTCCTCTCGATCCAGAAGGATTGCTTATCTAGCCTGACTTTTCCATATGTAATGTTGGCATGCCTCCCTTCTCCTACTCGATTTATCAAAGCTTGACCCAGTGACAAGACATCTGAATACTCGATGGTGGATTTAAATGAGTTTATCTGATGACTTATCAAGCGAAACTCATTGAAGAAGATTTGTGACACATCTTTGCTGAATCTTTCCATTGATTCACATTCATATCAAGGTGTGGTGTTTAGTTGACTCTCATAAAGAATAAAATGAGTTTATCTGATGGCTTGTCTAGCCAAACTTATTGAAGAAGCTTCGTAACACATCTTTACAGAACCTTTCCAATGTATCCACATTCAGATCAAGATGTGGCATTCGGTCAACTCTCATAGAAAATTGAATAAGTTTATCTGATGGCTTATCAAGAAAAACTCATTGAAAATAGTTTGTGACGCATCTTTGTAGAGCTTTTCTTTTGTTTTCACATTCATATCAAAGTGTAGCGACTGAATGAGGATCAAAGAGGACTCCATGAGAAGGTTAATTTACAAACAAAACCCTCGCGGAATTCAAATCCACCTCTGTGATCCCGAGCTCATCTGCGCAGTGAAACTCAGGAGATACACTACTCTCATCCAACATCTACAATAGCTAAAGGATAGAGAAAACAGTTAGTATTTAAGCCTAACGAAAATCTTTGACAACTCATCATGCTGAGGGGAATAGCATATACGGTAATTGGTATAGGCATACCAAATCTATTGATAGCTGAGGGTTTGCTAAAAATCCTGAGGGACCTGATCCCGCCTTCCCCTCAAAAATCCCTTACCGATTCTCGTCCATAGAATAGTGGGACTACAAAATGCTGTAATTATTTTCCCAGAGAAATAATCATAGATAGAACCTATCATGTTAAAATTATACCTCTGGCATACTCTACTGTTAGGTTAATATTATACCTTTAACAGTGATTTCTCTCAATTTTTTCAGCGGATAACAATTTCATCTTATCAATTCTTCTCAATAAATAACAAGTCCACTAAGTAGCTAAAATCGCAAATTTCTCGGTCAAGTTAAATACTACACTTCTGACCAAAATTGCTCATATCGCAATACAAATCCTTACTAAGTTAATATTATTCCTTTGACAGTGATTCTCTTGATTTTTCCAACGAAATGAGACATCAATGCTAAGTTAAAGTATCACACCTCTAGCATCCATTTCATTATTAAGTTAAATACTACACTTATGATAGTGATCTTTCCTCGAGCTTTCTCATCAAAATTGAGACGTCAATGCTAAGTTAATATCATACCTCTAGTATTTATCCTGCTGTCAAGTTAACACTAAACCTATGAAAGTAATTTTTCTCAGTTTTCTCAATGAAAACGAGATCTTCTTGATGCTAAGTTAATATTATATCTCTAGCACATATTCTTGTCAAGTTAATATTACACCTCAGACAATTCAGTTTTCTCAAACTGTAAATTCAAACCCATCATGTTAACATTACTCTGACAGTAAAAATTTTCATAAATCCTAGTGGATCGAACTCCACTTTTTATTAATAGAATATTAAGTCCACAAAATTCATTCAAATCACAAATTCAATCCATGTTAAGTTAATATTGCACCTTTGACAGTGATCTTCCAAATTTTCTCAGTGAAAATGAGATTCCTCAGTGCTAAGTTAACATTACACTTATAGCACCCATTTCAATGCTAAGTTAATATCACACCTCTGGCATATCCCTGTTATGTTAAACACTACACCTCTAACAGTGAATCTTCTTGATTTCCTTAGCGAAAATGAGTTTCGGGTTAAAATCACAGCTTTCTAACTTCACTTCTCTAGTGGAGTTGCTTAACTTTTAATTGCTACGTTAATCGTTACCTTAAACAATTAAAATTCAATATCTCTAATTCATCTGATTTTCGAACAAAAATAGAAAATAAAGATGTGACAGAGTCAAAATGTCTTTTTTATTATTTAAATTACAAAGGTAAAAGTGATACAGGCACTCTCTTATTCAATAGGAAGAGTGTTACAAATGGAAGACGAGCCAAAAGTTAATCTCGCTCAGCAAGAAACTTTATCTAGTCCTTGAGGTGTTGAATGTCTCGTTGGTGTGCTTTCTTAACCTCAGCCAGGGCTTGGACCCTCAACTCTTCTGACAAAAGCTTCTTTGTAGCAAGTTACATGTCTAAAAAAACTTCTTCATTGGATGTTGTCTTCATGATCGGATTGCTCTACATCCAGAACAATGGATCTACTTTCTCTCCTTTTAAGAACAATGATGTTCCTCGAGGTCGAAATGTCATGGAACAGTTGGTTTTCATTCGAACAACTGGGGATGAAAGGCCTCGTCCTACACAAAGTCACGATCCTTCGCTTAGAGGAAGATTTTGTTCCAATGAGCATGAGTTCTCATTACTGTCACTTCCCTGAACAAGATTGGTGAAGGAAGGATCGAGATCATACTAGTGCACCGTGTCCAACATTATCTGGGTAGAAACCAATAGTACTCTAGGGAGGTCCAGATCTGACAACACTTATAGTCTCCGTTGTACAGATCCTCTTCGTCCTCTTTCAAACTATCTCTGAAAAGAAACTCAACTTCCTGAGTAGTTGCTAGTCAAGCGGGCTTATCGTTCCTTGTTTGCTCTGATGAATGCAGGGACTGTCTTCAGCAGACGTAAGAAAAAGTTAGGATCAAAACCGCCAATGTGACCGAAGTGGTTTCTCTTAGTTAAGGGATTCAATGAGTACCTCACTACAAAGAAAAGAATACAAAATTAGTATTTTGAAAACAATGAAGGTACACTAAGTGTTGAAGTTCAGAAGTGGGGCTAACACATGAGACCTGCGTTCTATGACTAAAATGCGAGGCTCGCATGAAGCTCGCATTTAGACTCCGCACTTAAGAAAATTTTCTAAGTCTTGAGACTCAAAACGCGAGTTTTCACAAACGAAACCTGCGTTTAGAAGTCTCAAGACATGGAGTCCCTTGGACCCGCGTTCAATTTCATAAACGCGAAGGTCGCGTTGATAAAGAAAACAGTGTCAGGATTACTAGACCTACTTTCTACTCATCAATGTGAGAACCGTGTTCACAAAATCAAATTTGGACCTGCGAGATCTGCGTCGACTTGTTCAACTTCAACAGAAGTTTCAAAAACTTCAACAAGAAGTTTAAGAGACAAAGGCTCTTCGTATTCTTAATGGTGTGAAACCCATTCTACTTCAAAAATGGGGGCTTCCTGAGGAGGAGAACCACCCATGGTGGTTGGTGCAGTGTTGATGCTTGAAGAAGCAGCAGAATGCTTGCCTTTTGGGGCCATTTGCATGGCGAAAATCTGTGAGAAGATTCAAGAAAGCTCGAAAATTTATGGGTTCTGAGAAAGCTCAAAAGCTTTTGATCTTCATACACGGGTCTGATGGGAAGAGATGAACAGTCAAGTGAAATTGATTGTTGAAAGACCCGGGTCTTTTATAGGCTCTTCAATGGCTGAGATACCCGGTGCATATCTCAAGCTCAATCAGAGCTAGGCACCCGTCCAATGCGGCACCCGCATCTGCTTCTGAAAGCATCCAATGCGATCTTTGCATTTTAAACTGAGAGTTGCGTCTCGACATCAATTAAGAGTCGCGTCTCAATATCAACTGAGAGTCGTGTCTCATAGTCGCGTCTTAACATCAATTGAGGGTTGCGTCTTCATTGAAGTTCGCGTCCAAAGAGGACCAACATGACAGTCACGTCTTCATCAAATAAGGGCCTTATCGCTCCCCCATACAAAGAGTATGTCCTTACTTCTGCAATCAGTTCAACAGTACGTTGACAAAAATAATTGACAACTCTGTCGGTTCAATAGTATACCGACAAACAAATCAGAGCTCATACAAGTGCCAGACTGAGTTTTTTAGACACTCGTGATGATCTTCTCTGGAGGCTTCAAACAGTTCGACAGTACACTCATAAAGACGAGAATCCAGATATGATCAAGCTCAGGGCATCTAGAAAGATTGCCAATCCAATCAGGGGGAGCCCAAAATCAACATGAAGTTAAAATATTCTAAAATCCGTCCCAGTCAACCATGGAGTGTCGAAAACTTTGGAGGGGTTTTGTGAGCTGTCTAAAAATTATTAAGAGACAAGTTCTCAAGACGCGGATCTCACTCCAAGACAAAGGTCGCGCTTTAACTTCCTCAAGATGCGGACCTCACTCCAAAGCGAAGATCGCGTTTCAACTAAAACGTGAACCTCGCATCTATTGGACAAATGCGAACTTCAAAACGCGGGTCTGAGTAACTCTGCATGTCACCTCAAGTGCAGGTCTGAGTAACTATGCATCTCACGCGGGTCTGAGCAACTCCACGTCCTTCATCTCATGCAGGTCTGAGCATCTCGCACCTCACGCGGGTCTGAGTAACTCCACGTTCTGGCTGAGACACGGACTTTGAGTGCCGCATCAACAACAACAATGCAAGGTCTGCGTCCACCGCGAGACCCACATTTTTGTTATAACTGACCCCAATTACTGGGTCAATTAACTCCTCATATAATGGGAGAATTAATCCTCATTATGGAGGGATTTTAGGGGACAATTATGCCCCTAAGACCCCCTATAAATAGCCTCAAGAGCTATAGGGGAGAAAAGAGGAGAAGAGAGGGGGTTTTTCTGAGATTGAGAGCTGAGAATTCTCAAGCTAAAAGCTTCTTACTTGTCAACCACAGAGGTTCAGAGAGTGAAAGGAGAAATCAGTGGACTCTAAACAATTAGTGTGTTAAAAACAGAGCTCCTTTCTGATTATTTTTTGAGAGCACCTTTGACAGAAGCTTGTCATTCAGCCAGTCAATGGAGAACAAAAATTACTCTCCATCGCCACATCAAGAACCCAGCCCTAAACAACAAGGAGATCTAGATATTCTCCCCTCCTTTGTAATCGAAATTATTCCATTGTAATTTTTCATCCACTCAAAGAAATTTTACTTCACATTATTTTTCCGACCAAACAATGGTGTTTTTAGTTTCACTAAAATGCAGTGTCAATGTTACCTAGTATATGAATCGCTTTTGTACACGGTATGAAAACGGGGGAAAAAATGTGAGTAGCCCAGAATGCGGCACAATGGGGGTAGTATTTGTTGGATATTTTAGAGATCCATTTCCAAAATTATACATGTAATTAAACTAGCATTTAAAAAACTCTTAAACATGAATTATAAAAATTTTCAAAAAATAATCAATCAAGAAAAAAAGCTGGCCTCGGGTAAGCAGTCGTAAAACATTGCCCTATAAGATAATAAGTCTGTCTCCTTATTCAGATGTTGAATCAGCCTCATCTCCTAGCGGTAAAAGTCTCCCCGCTAAATCGCCAACACCTGCCCTTGGACGGGAAAGCAAGCCTCTGCTCAGGTGAAGATGTTGTTGCCCATAGAATGTATAAAAGAAAAGAATTTAATTTAAAATTAAAGTCTTCTCACAAGGAGCAACTTCAGAGAATTTTAAAGAGGGAGAGAAGAGAGCTCTTATTCATGTTGAGAATGAAGGGTTGAAGGTCCTTTTATAGACTCCAAGACCCCCACCATTAACATCAAATAAATGAAAATTTTAAATAGCCAAATTAAAATAATGAAACAGTAAGAAATTAATTCAGGTTTTAAATCAAATATTAATTGAAAATTTTAAACCATGTTTTAATTGAAAAATTAAATTCTTATTAATTGGAAAATTAAACCTGATTTTTTAATTTGAAATCTATTCTTAATTAACCATTTAAGATGGACATTAAACCACTTTAATTGGGTGATCAAGCCAATTAAAGAAGAAAATATTTTTATGTTTAGTCAAAATACCAAATACCAAAGCTAAGAAACATGATTCTCAATGAAGTTCAATATTTATTTAAACTTTGCAATGATTCCCTAAAAATCAAGTAGGAACTCAAGTTTTTCAATGCGAAATATCCAACAGCCCCCCTACAAAAGCTTGAGTTTCACGAAAGATAAAACTAAATAAAAATAATGTATAATAAAACAAATATCAAATCATAAAACAAGAATGAAAGTTAGGCAACATCAAACTGTGAATTCGGGACAGGTGGACTATGCCTGGATCCTTCCTTAGTGAATTCATCGCCATCGAAGAGACATAGTAAACTACGCTTGAAACTAGCCTCTTTTTCTAGATATTGATAAAAAGATATACATAGTAAGTCTCCATCCATTGAGCGAATGGGTTGAGCGTTAATGACCATGCTCACAATAACTGAGTCATGAGAGTTTTTAAGGGTCAACCTTACCACCCCAACCGCGGTTGTCATGGTTTCCCTCGTGTAGGTAAGTCCTCAAAGGCTACTATAGCTGGATGTTATACCTTCCACACTGCATACGTTGGACCTATTAAGAGTTTAACTCAACTTTACCAGTTGTATTATAAGAGTATCATCACCATAGAGAATGGACAGTAAGTATAATTCTACATATAGGATATAAACATACCCAGGTTGATGCTCCACACGAGTAACATCAATCCAGCTTGTTTCTATCACATTGAACCTCTTTCATGGAATCAGCTCTCAATCAAGAAGCTTAGATTACTGCTGTCGGTGAACTCTACTATGGGCTAACTCCAACTCCCTTGATGATTCTAGGACCACACTCCTAGAAAGAGTCCCTCTATTAAGATGAACTTTATAATGTCCAGGGTCAAACATAAGCTTAACAACTTTTATATTTTCAAGTTGTGATAGTCAAAGGATAACTCTTCACAACCACATACTTATAGATCTTGACACCCTTTCAAAGTGGACCTATAGAGCCCTGGGTGACATTGTATCTTAAGAGCTTTTGAGTTTAATGCAATAATAATTTATCATTTTTACGTAGGCCCCCCATTGGGATGCAATGCAACAAGTATGAATATTATTTTATAAAAATTATAATTTTAATCCGTGCAAATTATAGATCAAACTAGTCAATACTGAAATCATAAAATTTCTAGCAACTGAACATGTACTTGAGATAAAGTTCTTTATCATTTATTCTACTCACTTTATTAGAAAACAATGATGATGTCAAAGACTGGATTTTTTATCTTATAAAATGACTGCAACTTGGTTCCTTACTGGATAGAAAAGCATAATTTGCCTCATCATTTATTTTCTTAATAGTCTCTAAATTTTTATTTTTGGACAAATCATTATTGCCTCAATCTAGTGATAAGAATATAGAGTTTTGTTTTTCTTTGTACATGCAAATAGTTCATGTTTTAATAAATAATCATAGTTCTTTAGATTTAAAAATTGTAAGTAATCATTATGATTTCTGAGAATATTATACAATGATAAACAAAGGTAAATTTCTTTTTCCATAGCTCAAAATCCAAAGTTATACACACACACACACACACACACACATATATAAATATATACATATATATATACATATATATATATATATATATATATATATATATATATATATATATATATTAAGTTGAATACTTAAATAGAATTTATGTGGTAATGTTACTACAATAGTAAGGAATCACTTTACATTAAGTAAAATATGACTAAATAAAATTTAGTAAACTAAACTAACAATTATATAAGTTTTTGGTTTGCATAAAAGGAGATATGTTTTAGAAACAAAATCAAAAGTAAAGATTGATAGTGAAGATAGATATTATTTATATAAGTTTATAGAATTTAGATAGATGAATGACTAAGGAAAATTATTTAATAATAGAATTTAAGTTGATTTATCAAATAATTTCTCTTTATAATAAATAAATTTTTTTGTTGAACATGTAAATAATTCATGTTTTCAGTATGGCTCCTATAACGACTAATATTATTTTAAAATATAATTTAACAGAAAATAAAATTTTTCTTGGAGTAACATGGGTAGGAGAGTATCCTAACTCCAAGAACATATTTATTAAAATAAATAATAGTTTTAAATAATTCATTATTATATCTCTAAACGTAAAATGACAGTTCATTTGATTTGCAATAGTCAAAAATCTACAAATCGGCTTTAATTTGCACGATGGCTAAAATCAAATTCTGTATACTGACATAATATGCACAGTGGTGATATCTTACTCATTGGCTAACCCACACAATGATAATTGGATAATCTTATACACTAAACTATGAGATTAAAGAAGTAAGGGATATATGACAGCTCGAATTATTTTATTTCATTATAATTTACATGACTTTATTGCGCATGTCAGAATTTTAAGAGTTGGCATAAGGCAATCAAATTTTCTTTATAATCTCAGTTAGGATAATTTAGCAATTCAGATACATGACACAAATTTTAGGACTAGATTTTTCTTTTCAGGTTGATTCTCAATTCCTAATTGTACCAAGTCAATTGTTAGACTAGTCAAACCCCAATTTCTAGTCCAATTGGCCAGGTTGGCGTAACTCAGGTGGGACATTTTTCACTCTTGGTGTTCGTTAATTAAAGAATCACGTTGAATACCCTTCCTTAGTTAGACACTAATCGTACAGAATTTTGAAAAATAATTTACCTTTCAATTTTCTTGTCATATTGAGACTTCTATTCCAGCTACATGTAATTTATACAAATGATGTGTATTTGCTACAAGATGAAAGCATAAGAGGATCGACTATTTCATCATATGTTCATAAAGTCATAAATAAAATTAATTCATACCTCTTGAGTGGATGAGAAATTTATCAAGATTGTAAAATTTGAATGAAGATATAAAGTTAGATACAATATATCTGATTGGAGAATATATTATTTCTGATTGAAGTTGGAGTTTGATTCCATATTTATCCTTTCAACAAAACTCTAAAAAGAAGTCTCTAAAAGATTATAAGTAATCTATGATAATTATTTATCATCATATATGCATTTTCTCTAAATCTCATATAATTGATAATAATTAAAGTAATCTCCTCTTTAAAAATTCCCATTAGTAAAAGATTTAATATGATACTGATAATTTAGCTATCTCAATTCATAAGTCATAGTAAAGAAACAATTATGTTAGTACAGGGAAAAAAATACCTAAACAAATGTGGAAAATAAAAGTTAACTTATATCATTGAAGAAAATTGTTCAGATTTAATTTTTTAAATAATTATATGAAATTTCTTGATTAGTCTTTTATATGGACTACTTCCTATTTCAAGTTATCTTTCATGTATATAGTAAACTAAAACAGAATATGAAAATCTTTTGCTAACTCCAAGTTAGAAATCAGTAAATAAATTTATTCACAAGTTAAAATAAGTATTTAATAATAAATATAATGTAAAAATATCATAGGCTAATTGTGGTACAACAGTTTGACCACATGATCCAACTAATTGTTGACACTCGAAATAGACAGGACTTCCGCATTCATCTTCAACCGGTCTGAACGACGTCTAACTTATCGATATCTTCAAAAGATAAGTTGAAGGCAAGCTGATGACCAGAAATGAGGCAGCAACATGAACATTACTAATCCAATAAAGCAGATAGTAAGCTAAAGTTGTCTTTGAAGAGACCCAAGCAGGCCTAAGACGCTAAGCTAGCTCAATACTTAACCTGGGCATAACCCCAAGGTAAGCTTCGTAGCTCCGCATGAAACTAAAAGTTTCGCCTAAACTTGGTAGCTTCGCTTTGAAGCTAAACTATCAGCTTCGCATGAAGCTTCCCATTTATCCCCGCCGGGGGCTGATCCAAGAGCATCACGCCAGAAGCTCTATCCCTAGCTAAGTCATAGCTCCGTTATGGGCTGAGTCTTAGCTTCGCATGAAGCTCTGAAAGTAACTTTGCCTGAAGCTATGAGCTAGCTCCGCATGATCTAGCTCCACAGTGGGCTTTGCCAGGTTATCAAGTTGACCATTTCAAAATCTCACGAGGGATTAATGGGTGAACCCCACTAATTTAGTGGGATTAACGCCACTTTAAGTGGGCGGTTACACCCGCCCACTTCGTTCCACTTTTAAGTGGAGACAACTAAGCTGTAACGGCATGAGGACGTTCGCACGAACCCTCTAGCTTCACCAGAAGCTTGTAAAAAAGCTTCGCGGAAAGGCCATTTGCTAGCCTCGCGCGAAGCTAATGACTAATTCAGCTTTGCTGAATTTAAGGGGGCAATTATACCCCACATTTGCTATAAATAGCCCCCTGCAGAGGCTTCCTGGTTGACGGACGGACATCCTTGGATGAGAGAAGATTGGCTTGAAAAGAACAAAATTCCTAGTAAAAGGGCTCTACTGATCTTCTGTTCTCCGATTTCTCGAACCAAGCGAGAAGGATCTTATTAGCAGGCAGTCTTGATCAGATCAATTGCATCGTTAAAGGGATAAAGTGATCGTGTGCTGATCAGATTCCTACCGGCACATTTCCTCAGAAATCTCAGAGAAGATCTACCTGTAATTTTCTTTCTGCAAAGAAATACTTATAATTTCGCTCCTCGATTCTCTTTGTAAGTTTTCTCACGAATAGTAATTTTCAATGAAAGACACTAATTTCATGCGGCATAAAAAATTGAATGCATATTGGAATAATACACGAATGAGCATAATTATTCTTCCATTTTCATATTGTATTTGTCAAAGAACAAAAGAAGAAATTAATTCAAACATTAATTTTTTTTTTCATAAAATGACATGTTCTTTTGTTTAATTATGCATTAAAAGTAAATATATTGAAAAAGTAAACTTGTCAAAAGGTTAACCACTAGGATATATAGAAGATCCACTTATGGGACAAATTAAAAATGTATCTGAACTAAATAATTTTAGCATACTAAGATTTCAATAAATTAATACAAACTCAATTTATGACTGGCATATAAAAGGTACATGCAATATCAAGAGCAAAATAAAATGTGAATGATATTGAATTAATCTAGCTAACAAAATATATAACTTATTTATTGATTGAAAAATCTGAATATAAACTCGAACGTGCACAATCAAATTTAATAAGAAGTATTTGAATTTAAAACAATAATTAATATTTAAACCAAAAGTTATCTATTGTCTTCTAGATTATTGGATATTTTAGATATCGATTTTCAAAATTATACATGCAATTAAACTAGCATTCAAAAAGCTCCAAGACATGAATTATTTATTATAAATAATTTTCAAAAAATAATAAATCAAGAAAGAAAAGCTGGCGTGGGGTATGCAATCATGAAACACTGCCCTAGAGGACAAGCCCATCTCCATATCCAGACATTGAATCAGCCTCATATCCTAGTGGTAAAAACCTCCCCGGTAAATCACTAGCACCTGCCCTTGGACGGGAGAGCAAGCCTCTACTCAGATGAAAAAGTAATTGCCCATTGAATGTAAGGAAAGAAAAGAATTCAATTTAAAACTAAAGTTTTCTCACAAGGAGCAACCTAAGAGAATTTATAGAGGGAGAGAAGAGAGCTCTTATTCTTGTTGAGAATAAAGGGTTGAAGATCCTTTTATAGGCTCTAAGAATTCCACCATTAACATCAAATAAACGAAAATATTAAATAGCAAAATTAGAACAATGAAACAGGAAGAAATTAATTTAGGTTTTAAACCAAATATTAATCGAAAATTTTAAACCATGTTTTAATTGAAAAATTAAATCTCTATTAATTAGAAAAACAAATCTGATTTTTTTAATTTGAAATCTCATCTTAATTCACGAATTATGATGGACATTAAAATCACTTTAATTGGGTGATCAACGCAATTAAAGAAGAAAATATTTTTATGTTTAGTCGAAATACCAAACACCAAAGCTAAGAACATGATTCTCAATGAAGTACAATATTTATTTGAAATTTGCAACATCCCCTCAAAATCAAGTGGGAACTAAAGCTTTCCAATACAAAATATCCAACAATATTCTTTGTTTTGTTTCGTTCATCCTAAAAATACTAACTATTAGAAATTTTTAATGATAAGAAATTTTTATGTAAAATTTTTAGCCACTAGGTATTAATGATCAAATTTAGAGGACTAAATATGATGTGACCCCGACTACTTGAAAAGGGGATACTAAATGGAATGGAGTTATGGAGATGACTCTTATAAGAAACACTACCAACATTAATGGTCACTCCTAAAGAAATGGATCATATGTCTTATTATATTAGGACATTGAAGTATCCTAAAGCCTAAATGAGTTTTATTTGTGAAAAGAATATACTCATGAAACTCTAGAGAAGTTCAAGATAGAAAATCATAAATAATGGCACTCCATCTGAAACCAACATGAAGTTGAGTTAAAAAAGGTAAGATATAAAGGTGAGTGTTGACACTTTAAAAAGACAAACTACCAGATAGTATTTTAACCAGCCCAAATGATGCCTAAACTTGTCGACATTTACAAAAGACGAGTTGTGAATAAGTTGACGACTAGTTTTTGCCCATCCTCTAGGGATAAAGTAATGACTCGAATCTTACTGATCCAATGAAATAGACAGTAAATCAAGTATTGCCTTTAAAGAGACTTAAGCAAGCCTATGAGGCTAAATCAGTTCAACACTTAGCCTTGCATTAACCCAAAGGGATAGCTTCACTTCAAACTTTACAGCCTTGTTAAAGGGCCAAGTTTCTAGCTTCGCACAAAGCTCTTCAGAGCTTCTTAAAGAGCTAACTTGTACCTTCACCTGAAGCTAATTCCAGCTTCGCCTGAATCTAATTCCAGCTTTGCCTTAAGCTTTGTGCTAGCTTCGTGCAAATCTAAGTCTAGCTTCACTTGAAGTTACTTGATAGCTTCGTTTGAAACTTTACCTAGCCCTGCCGGGGTGCTTGCCAAGTCAGTAATTGAACAATTATTAGTGGGCTAACCCCACTACTTTAGTGGGTTAAAGCCACTTTAAGTGGGCGGTTACACCCGCCCACTTTGTCTGACGTTAAATAGAGACAGCCTGGAAAAACGACCAATAATAGGCTCGCGCGAACATGTCTAGCTTCGCATGATGCCTATATTAAGCTTCACGTGAAGTTTTGTAGCCTCACGCGAAACTCACAATAGCCTCAAGCGCAAAGCTAGCATACTATTTCAGTATTGCTGAAACCTAGGGGCAATTACGCCCCTGAGAGCCTATCAATAGCTCATTCTTCGGATGAGCTCGGGGCAGCATTTTGGCAGTACTTTAGACAGAATTTTGACAAGAGAAAATTCTAGAGTTTTAGCAAATAAAAAATCATTCTCTAACTTTCAAGCTTTTAGAGACCTAATTCTCTAATCTCAGGGCGCAAATTCTCTACGATCTTCCACTCTTAAGAAATTTTCAGAACCAAGCGAGAAGAAAATCTCTAAGACTTGGTCGCTCGCATCATCAATGGAACAAACTGGTCACACGCTGACTAGACTTCCACCGGTATACTTTCCTAGAAATCTCAGTAGAACATTCTTGCAACTTTCTTGTTTAATTACTTGTAATTTTATACAATAATCTTGTAAGTTTTCCCATACTTCAAATCTATGGAAAATAAGATGACTCTAGAAAAGGAGTCCAATTTGGAAGAAACTATAGAAAGCTTAAATAGAACTTTTGAAAGTTTTATGGTGTTTTCACGTTCCTTGCGAAGTAACTCCAAGGTAGATTACAAAGAGCAAAAAGAGGAAATCATCTCGGGGCAACTACAAGAATTTTTTGAAGAGGCTGAAGCACATGAGGATGAAGGATCGAGCATCAAAGAGACTAAGCATATAATGAGGAAGAATAAAGCTACATAAAGGATCTCAAGTGGTTGATTGATTATTATAAGAAGAAACTTATCTCAGATTCATCAATACAGAAGACACAAGAGACATCAACCGAGATCGCATGCCAGAAGGAGGATACGGAAACTTGGAGCAAAACTTTCAACATCATCTGCCAAGAAAATTCGGCTACACAATAAAACTTTCGGCTGGACAGTCGTTCTCCTATTAAACCAAAGTTTCTGTTTATTCCAGAACTTCCTCCAGATTTCTACCAAGCAATGAAGAAGCTGAAGTTGAAAAAATTGTGCTCAAAGCTAGAGTTCCTTTCGAAAGAATAAACTTGACTTGAGTATCTATACTTTAATGAGACACTAATTCAGCAATCTTTTGAAGAGACTTTACTCCATGCATTGCCAAGTTTTTACAATTTCAAGTATTTGTTTAAAGATATTGGATGTGTCTCTTTGCAGGTTGAAGATGCTTTACCATATGATGTTGCTGATGATGAATTGATCCATTGCATGAAAGTTCAAAGAGGACATATCAAAAGAAACATAAACTAAAATTGAAGAAAACAAAAAAAAGTGGATAGACTCAATGAGAAGTTGACAAAGAGGTTGAGTACATCTAAATCTCCGCTGAAGAGAGCACATTGGGAAAGTAGAAAGCATTCTTGTAGACAGAATCGATGAATAAAGGTAAGAAATTAATTTGTTGTAAATATGAATACTAACTATTTTTTCTTTTTTCTTTTTGTGTATCCTAGCCCAGAACCAGAGTTTTAAATTATAAATAGAACTATAAGATGAACTAACTTGACAAAACAAAGTTGCCAAAAAAACAAAATTTTTTTTGAGGATCAAAAGAGTCAAAAGTACGGCTGAGTAGCTGAATTTACGGCTACGTAGCTGAACAATTTTAGAATTACAAGTTCAAATTTTTTTCCAGATAAGTATTTCTCCAGTGGGTTATATATGAATATGACTATTTTTTGCAAATTGATATACATGATTTTTTTATTGCTTTTACAAGTTTCAATTAGCATAAGTTGATTTTAGGAGTGATATTTATTTGTTATTTTACATGTGTTATTGATTCATCTTGTACTATATTAGGACATGTCAAGGTATGGTATGGGGGAGGGGTCTAGGATTTTTTTATTTTAATTTTTCTTTATTTTTAGGTTAGAATTTTTTATTTATTTCTTTTCTTTTTAGAATTTTCTAGATTTTTCATTTTTTTTTACTAACTGGGAAAAAAAATCAAATTTCAGTAAGTTTATCTAGTTTTAAGGGATTTAGTGACCATATAGTTTGAATTGGATAGAGATATCAATTTGATAGATTCCTTAATTCCTTAAGAAGAGATGAAAATTTTGAAAATTGAATAACATCTAGAATTTGTTTACGTGAATATGCATCTTATCTGCACTAACACATTGGTTTAAGCTTGAGATAATGAGAATTACTTAATACTTGAAAAAAAAGAGAAAAAATTTATTGATTAGCTAGATACTTTCGTCTCAAGAAGACTTTGTATTTACACAAAAGATAGTTAGGTAAGTTGAAAAATATAAAAAAAAGAAGTGCTTAAAGGGCAACAAAGTGGTAATACATCGAAACTTCTATATTGTAAAAAGAAAAAAGTTTAAGCATGAAATGTTTGAATCAAAGTCCCAAGTTAAGAGCTATCACATATTCACAAAGATGCATAGAATTAGAAAACTTAGGAAGGATGGTAATGTATGCTAGAATTTGAAATCTCTCGGATAAGAATATAGGATGTTTTGATAGGAGATTGAACTTGAAAAAGATTACTTAAGATAACTATTGAACTTATTTTCTTGTGATGCTTATTGATTTAAAAATATTTTTCTTTTTCTTTCTACTTATTTTTCTCTTTCTTTATTTTCAGTTATCCTTATTTTTCTTTATCCTTATTCCTTAATCTCTTTATATTCTTTTTTTTAATTTTGTGAATTTTGTGGGTATATTCAATGCAAAATCTCACAAGACAACACTCGTCCACTAGGGTAACCTAGGGTTTACAGCTTGTTGCACGTGCTAAGTGCAATCTTGATTCCTACGAAATTGAGTTAAGATTTTTAATTTTTTTTAGGATTTTAGTTTTTTCTTTTAAGATTAGGAATTTTGCTCGAGGACTAGCAAAAGTTAGGCATTGGGGGTGTAATAATTGTGATTATCATCTATATTTTGTACCATTTTTATACTATTTTTGTTACACATTTAATGTTGCATGGGTGTTTATGTTTATGTTTATACAGAAATTAGATCAAGAGCATAAAATTAGAGAAAAAAGATGAAAAAACAGAAAATTGAAGTTGAAGAGATGATTGCAGCGGTATATTTTAAGATACAGACATCCAAATAGACTTGACAAAAGAGTGTATAAAATATGAAAAAACATCTAACAAAAATTTGAGGTCAAATCAAGTCAAAGTTCACTGGGTAGCCGAATTTTCTGCTGAGCAGCCGTCACTGTTCAACAGAGATCAAAAATCTGTTTCAGTCTCAGATTCAGACTGTATACCTTTTAATATTTTGATCATAATTTTTTCTACAGGTATTCAATTATGATGATTCAAGATGCTATAAAAAGAGAACGTAAAGGGCTACAATCATTATGTTTACACTGTTTCCTAGTTCAATCGTTTGTTTTTCCATATTCATCAATTAACGTCAGCCATCTGCAGATCAATTCAGGATTGAATTTTCACACCAAACTAAAGTAGGATTAGAAGTCCTCATGTGTTCCTGATTGAATTGGCTCTGAGGTCTATATGAAGGGTTGCAATCTCTTGTAATTGTATCAATCTCATCAATCTCTCGATAATCTCATCAACAAAAATATAGAAATAACCTTTGTAATTTAGGTTTTAGCTTTTTTCTTTCTTATATAAAATTCTGGCTTTTGGAGAAGAAATTCTGGTGTTTTAGAAGAAGAAGAAGAATAGAGCAGAAGCGGCAACTAAGGATTAGACGTGATCCTCAAATTGATGTTATCCTTTCCCTTGCTCTTTTAATTTATTATATGAAGATAGAAATCATGTTTATTATTTTTTACAATTTATTTATCATGCACTAAATCTCCATAGCTAGGGTGTTCATGTAAGCAATTATTATGAAGATTTAATCTTATTGTTTTGTATTAGTTTTATGTTACTACTCCGTTCTTCATGTTTGATTCGATGCATGTTAAGTTTTTATTCTCGTTCTTCATATTATTAATTGATGTGCACAATTATATAGAAGGTTAGGTTTGAGACCTAGAGGAGATAATTTAGTAATGCTTCATGATAATAGAAATCACAACTTGATAAGTTTAGACGTAAAGTTGTGCAATCTTATAGAAAAATTAACCTTGCTTAATGCTTTCTCTAACTTATAAATCTACTAGATCGAGAAATTGTAGGTTAGAATTAATATTCGAGAGAGAATATTAGTTAAGATAGGGACTTTCAATAGTTAACATGAGTAGTATATAGTTACTAGCACAATTAACTTGTTAATTCAGATTATTAATTGTTGAAATCAATTGCCTTAGTGATTTTCCTATCCAAAGCCAATATCTGTCTTGTTTATTTCACTTTCAAATCTATATCTTTCGTTCAAATAAAACTTTGTGTGTTAATACACCATTGGTACTTAATTAGATAACAATCTTCGTGTATCCGACATTCTACTCTATCACTTTATTACTTGCAAATGATTGGTGCAATTGATATTCGACTCACATCAACCATCTATGAACAGATGGGTGCCCAGATTCAATTCACCCTTGTAGTCCTCAGTGGCTAGCTGCAAAATTAATGTGACTACCTCTAGAAGCAAATTTAAAATTTAGTATGTCTTAGTCTATCATGTCCAGTTTATTACTTCTGAGTAGACGAGTCTCTAAAGTCGAATATAACTTTTCGTTTATTGTTATATTTAGTTTGTCACCTCTAAACAGTAAACACTCCGAGTTTGGTAATCTCTAATCGGTTATGTCCAGTCGTCACCTCTGAACCGATGAATACCCAATCTCACCTTTCTTTGTCGTTATGTCAATTTCGTCACCTCTAAATGACAAAGTTTCGTATCCGGTGATTCCTAATCAGTTATGTCCCATCTGCCACTTCTGAACTGACAGATGTCCAGATCTAATTTTTTTTCCAGTAAGGACTCTTTTTTCGTTGTTATGTCGAGCCTGTCACCTCTGAACAGTGAACCTTTGGTTCTAGTGATTCCTAATGAATTTTTAAATCTACCCTCTTTTAATCCCCAGTGGATTCTCATATTTGACTTATTTTATCATGTTCTTAACCTCTAAATAGTTTTAGTCACAATTGTAATTCTCTTGTAAAAGTGCCTAACGATGAAGCTAGTAGTTTAGCTACACTTTGCAAGCAAAGTTTGCCCAGAAGGGTTCCAGCAGTTAGGCTATTCATCCATGAGGGGAAACTAGAATATAACTAGCTTCGCCTACCATAGTCTCGCCACAAAGGCGAAGCTAAACCCATATTTTTGTGGCCTTTTCTTTAACAATCAAATCATCATGCTTCAAACAGGTGTGAACACCCAAAGCAATTCAAAGTATTTCGAAATCCAAACCATCACATTGTAGATTTATGACAACTTTAAAGGGGTTTTGTTGACACTTTGAAAAGATAAACTCTCAGACAGCATTATAACCAATCCGAACGATGTCTAAATTTTTTGACATTTACAAAAGTCGAGTTGCAAATAAGCTGACGACTAGTTTCTGCCCATCCTCGAAAGTCAAAATAGTGACTCGAACCTTACTGATTCAGTGAAGCAGATACTAAGCTAAATATTTCCTTTAAAGAGGCCTAAGCAGGCCTATGAGGCTACGTCAGTTCAACACCTAGTCTCACATGAACCCAAAGGGATAGCTTCGCTTGAAGCTTTACAGCCTCATTAAAGGGCTGGTTTCTATCTTCGCACGAAGCTTTTCAAAGCTTCTCAAAGAGCTAACTTGTAGCTTCGTCTGAAGATAATTCCCGCTTCACATGAAGCTAATTCCAGCTTCCCCTGAAGCTTTGTGCTAGCTTCGTGTGAAGCTAAGTCTAGCTTCATGCGAAGTTAATTGATAGCTCCGTTTGAAGATTTACTCAGTAATTAACCAATTATTAGTGGGTTAACCCCACTACTTTAGTAGGTTAATGCCACTTTAAGTGGGCGGTTACACCCAACCATTTCGTCCCACATTAAATGGAGACAGCCAGAAAAAATTGCAATTGAATAGGATTGCGCGAACATGTCTAGCTTCACGCGAGGCCTATATTTAGCTTCGCATGAAGCTTTGTATCCTTGTGCGAAACTTACAATAGCCTTGGGTGCGAGGCTAGCAAACTGTTTCAGTCTTGCTGAAATCTAGGGGCAGTTACACCCCTGAGAGCTTATAAATAACTCATTCTTAAGATGAGCTCGGGGCAGCATTTTGGTAGCACTTTAGAAAGAATTTTGATAAGAGAAAATTTCTAGAGTTTTGACAAAGCAAGAAATCATTCTTTTACTTTCAAGCTTTCAGAGACCTAGTGATCTAATCTCTGCACACTAATTCCCTATGATCTTTCACTTTCAAGGAATTTTCGGAACCCAGCGAGAAGAAAATCCCTAAGACTTGATCGTTCGCATCATCAACGGAGCAAATTGGTCGTGCGCTGACCAGACTGCCGCCGGCACACTTTCCTAGAAATTTTAATAGAAGATTTTTGTAATTTTCTTATTTAATTTTTGTAATTTCTACAACAATTTTGTAAGTTTTCTCATACTTCAAATCTATGAAAAATAGTGAGTCTCATATTTCTCAATAGTTTATTAGAATGTGATATAGGAGATGAAGGAACAAAACAATTAGCAGGCCAAAATTAACTTTACCTATCGACAGCGCCCTTCTAGCTTGCAGAAAGGAAAAAGTTTATCAGTTTAACTTTACATGTCAATAGCACCCTTATAGCCTGTTGACAAGCTTTAAAGAATGTCGAGTTTTGTCAGTTTTTTGCTTCACTATCGACAGCCCCAATCAGCTGTCGATAGCCCAAAGCATATATACATGTATCTGAATCAGTTTAGGATTTGGTTTAGTTTATTTTTTATTTCTTTATTTTTAAACTTTCTTTCTTTATTTTGAATCTAGTTTTATAGATAGTATAGGACTTATTCTGAGCATATTAAAGGCCCTTGAATCTATTGTATTTGTATTCAACAATTATTCAACTTTTAATCAATATATTTTGAGTTTTTCCTCATATTTGTTCGTGGTTTCGAGTTGTTCTCTTTGGCTCGTGGATTCGAGTCGCCCTTCCTCGTGGATTCGAGTATCTACCCCTACTTGAAGGCTTCTTTAGGTTTCGTCAGCTCTACAACGAGATCAAGCCCTCATCGTTTATCTTCTTCGCTTCCTCGCATACGTCAAGTGGTATCAGAGTTTCGGCAAATGCTTTGACGATGGCCAGAAACGACGACGAGCAACAAACATGTCCATAAGGATGGATACTTTTGAAGGGAGGCTCAGCACTCTTGAATCAACCATGAACGTTGTGGTTCAAGAGCTCAAGAAGATCTCTCTTAAGCTTGATGATCAAAACCTAGTCAATGGTATGTACCGAAGCGGGTTGGATCATTTAACAAACAACTCTCTGCCACCACCATCATAAGGTCATCCTCATCCACCACCTCCACCAATCTTAAACAATGCTCACCCACAATCCCCACTACTAAAGCAACCATCACCAATTCAACCACCCCCGTTACTATCACCCTCATGTTGACCACCCTCATATCAATCATATCCAAATCAACTACCCCCAAATCACCCATATCAATACCCTACACCACCAAACTACCCTCTACGACATCCCCAAATGGATGACTTCTCCGACGAGGAGTTCAACAACCCCGCTTCTTAGTATAACTTTGGAGATAATGGCCTAGCCTATGGAAGGCATGAGAGATTGCTAATCCTAATCCAAATAGGAGAGACGGGTTTCTGACCCAAGTAGGGAGGCTAGAATTCCTTACTCTAATCATGGTAGGAAATGAGGATACCCAAATTCTCAAGAGTACAGGAGGAAGGTTGACATCCCCTCTTTCAGCGGAAATCTTGACAAAGAATCCTTTCTGAATTGGATCTATGAGGTGGACAAATTCCTTGATATAGCTTACGTTCCCATGAAGAAACAAGTCAAAATTTGTGGCATACAAACTCAAGGAAGGAGCAGCCGCATGGTGGGATCAATTGCAAGTCTCATTAAGGCGATAAAGAAAGCAACATGTGATGACATGGAGGCACATGAAGTAACTTCTATAAGGTAGATTTCTTTCACCCATTATCAATAGATCCTCTACAATTAATTTGAGCAATGCAGGCAAGGTACGAGAACTGTGACAACATACATGGAGGAGTTCTATCGCTTCACGTCGCGATGTGATTTGTCACTAACGGAGGAGCAGCAGACTATAAAGTACATTCACATGTTAAAATACCCCATTCAGGAGCGTGTGGATCTCCAAGACTTATGCTCCATTGACGAAGCAAGTCTGCCCAACCTCTCACACTACCAGATGAATTCAAAGGAGATTGAAATTCTAAGAGAGAAAGTCGAAGAGCTAATTCAAAAGGGGCGCATTAGAGAGAGCATGAGTCCATGCGTGGTACCGGCCCTTTTGACGCCAAAGAAGGATGAAAGTTGGCACATGTGCGGGGACATCCGAGCCATCAATAAGATCACTATCCGATATTGATTTTTGATACCATACCTTGATGATATGTTGGATTGAGTAGGATGGTCGTGCATGTTTTCAAAGATTGATCTGAGAAGCAGCTACCACCAAATTCGCATTTGGTCCGGAGATGAATGAAGACGGCGTTCAAAACTCTAGAAAGACTATACGAGTGGATGGTCATGTCCTTTGAACTATCCAATGCACCAAGCATTTTTATGAGATTGATGAATCAAGTGTGTAAACCTTTCTTGAGAAAATTTGTGGTTGTCTACTTTGACGACATCCTAATCTACAGCTCAAGTGAAGTCGAGCATCTTCAACATCTACAGGACGTGTTCAAGTACTGCAAACCAATGCGTTATACATCAACCTGAAGAAGTGCAGCTTCATGACTACAAGCTTGATATTCTTGTGTTTTATGTTTAGTTCGCAAGGAATCCATGTAGATGAGGAGTGAGTAAGGATAATTCGAGATTGGCCCGTACCCAAGGGTGCTACTGAGGTAAGAAGCTTTCATGGCCTAGCTACTTTTTATCAACGTTTCATTTGCAATTTTAGTAGCTTGGTAGCACCCATGATAGACTGTTTGAAGAAGAATTTTCGTCTGGACTGATGAAACTGAATGGGCTTTTGAACTTATCAAGGAGAAGCTTACTAATGCCTCTATCTTAACCTTTTCAAACTTCGATAAGGTGTTCAAGCTAAAGTATGATGCTTGCAGGGTTGGCAATGGACTAGTACTTTCGCAAGAAAAGAGACCTGTTGTCTTTCAAAAATTGAACGAGGTACAACAAAAGTGGTCTACATTTGAACAGGAGTTATATGCAGTGTACCATTCATTGAAGTCATGAGAGAGCTATCATATAACTAGTGACTTCGTATTATTTTCAGATCATCAATCACTCCAATACTTCAAGAACTAAAAACACATAAATAAGATGCATGTTAGATGGGCATCCTACTTTGAGCAACTCAAATTTTGTGATCTGTCACAAAGCTGAAGTAGATAACAAAGTTCTCGATGCATTGAGTCAAAGAGTTTCGTTGTTGGTCTCATTACAAAGCAAAATTATTGGGTTCAAATGTTTGAATGAGCTATATAAAGGGATGAAGACTTTGCTCAAATCTGGGAGAAGTGTTCATCACGATAACCTGCATAAGATTTACATATCTTAGATGGATTTTTTCTCAAAGAAAGCCAGCTATGCGCACCAAGGACTTAATTGAGGGAAAATGTTAATAGAGACTTGCATGGAAGCGGACCTGCAGGATATTTGGGAGGGACAAGACGATGGCAAGTCTTGAAGGAAGATACTACTGGACTCAACTTGGGAAAGAATGAGACTACAGTTGTGAAGAACTGTACAATTTGTCAAGTTGCTAAAGGTCAAGCTCAAGATATAGGCTTGTGTACACCTTTGCCTGTCCCGAAGAATATTTGGAAAAATTTGAGCATGGATTTCATCTTGGTACTTCCTCGCACAAAAAAGGGGATAGATTCTATCTTTATGGTAGTTGATCGATTCTCCAAGATGGCACACTTTATTCCTGTCCAGAAGACATCCGATGTACAACATGTAGCCAAATTGTTCTTTCAAGAGGTTGTGAGACAGTATGGCGTACCAAGTTTCATTGTTTCAGTCTTGCTGAAATCTAGGGGCAATTACGTCCCTGAGAGCTTATAAATAACTCATTCTCAAAATGAGCTCGGGACAGCATTTTGGTTGCACTTTAGAAAGAATTTTGATAAAAGAAAATTCTAGAGTTTTGACAAATCAAGAAATCATTATCTAACTTTCAAGCTTTCAGAGACCTAGTGATCTAATCTCAGGGCACTAATTTCCTACAATCTTTCACTCTCAAGGAATTTTTGGATCCAGCGAGAAGGAAATCCCAAAGACATGATCGCTCGCTTCGTCAACGGAGCAAATTGGTCGCCCGCTGCCATCGACACACTTTCTTAGAAATCTCAGTAGAAGATTTTTGTATATTTTTTATATAATTACTTGTAATTTCTACAATAATTTTGTAAGTTTTCTCATACTTCAAATCTATGAAAAATAGTGAGTCCCATATTTCTCAATAGTTTATTAAAAAGTGATATAGGAGATGAAGGAACAAAACAATCAGCAGGCCGAAATTAACTTTACCTATCGACAACACCCTTCTGGCCTGCAGAAAGGAAAAAGTTTATCAGTTTAACTTCACATGTCAATAGCACCCTTATGGCCTGTCGACAAGCTTTTAAAGAAAGTCGAGTTTTGTCAGTTTTTTGCTTTACAGTCAACAACACCCTTCAGCTATCGATAGCCTAAAGCATATATCAGTGTATCTGAATCAGGTTAGGATTTGGTTTAGTTTATTTTTTGTTTCCTTATTTTTAAACTTTCTTTCTTTATTTTGAATCTAGTTTCATAAATAGTATAGGACTTATTTTGAGCATATTAAAGGTCCTTGAATCTATTGTATTTATATTCAACAATTATTCAACTTTTAATCAATATATTTTGAGTTTTTCATCATATTTGCTCGTGGTTTTGAGTTGTTCTCTTTGGCTCATGGATTCGGGTTGTCCTTGCTCGTGGATTCGAGTATCTACCCCTACTTGAAGGCTTCTTCAGGATTCGTCAGCTTTAGAACGAGATCTACCCTGCATCGTTTATCTTCTTTGCTTCCTAGCCTGCGTCAAGTGGTATCAGAGCTTCGGCAAACGCTTCGACGATGGCCAGGAATGACGATGAGCAACAAACATGTCCACAAGGATGGATACTTTTGAAAGAAGGCTCAGTACTCTTGAATCAACCATGAACGTTGTGTTTCAGGAGCTCAAGAAGATCTCCCTCAAGCTTGATGATCAAAAGCTAGTTGATGGTACGTACCGAAGCGGGTTGGATCGTATAGCAAACAACTCTCCACCACCACCGTCATAAAGTCATCCTCATCCACCACCTCCACTTATCTTAAACAATCATCACCCACAATCCCCACCACTAAAGCAACCACCTCCAATTCAACCACCCGGCTACTATCACCCTCATAATAACCACCCTCATATCAACTATATCCAAATCAACCACCCCCAAATCACCCATATCAATACCCTACACCACCAAACTACCCTCTACGATATCCCTAAATGGATGACTTCTCCGACAAGGAGTTCGACAACTTCACTTCTCAGTATAACTTTGGAGATAATTGCCTAGCCTATGGAAGGCATGGGAGATTGCTAATCTTAATCCAAATAGGAGAGACAGTTTTCTGACCTTAGTAGGGAGGCTAGAATCTCTTACTCTAATCATGGTAGGAAATGAGGATACCTAAATTCTTAAGAGTACAAGAGGAAGGTTGACATCTGCTCTTTCAGCAGAAATCTTGATAAAGAATCCTTTTTGAATTGGATCTATGAGGTGGATAAATTCCTTGATATGGCTTATGTTCCCATGAAGAAACAACTAAAAATTTGTGGCGTACAAACTCAAGGGAGGAGCAGCCACACGGTGGGATTAATTGCAAGTCTCATTAAGGCGAATAAGAAAGCAACATGTGATGACATGGAGGTGCATGAAGCAACTTCTATAAGATAGATTTCTTTCACCAGATTATCAACAGATCCTCTACAGTCAATTTGATCAATGCAGGCAAGGTACGAGGACTGTGACAGCATACACGGAGGAGTTCTATCGCTTAGCGTCGCGGTGTGATTTGTCACTGACGGAGAGTAGCAGAATATAAAGTACATCCACGAGTTAAAATACCCTATCTAGGAGCGTGTGGACCTCCAAGACTTATACTCCGTCGACGAAGTTAAAAATAAGGCCATGAAGGTTGAGACGTTGCAGAACAAGGCATTACCCTTCAAGAATGCAACAGAAAGGACATCAGGTGGCACACAAAATCAGCAAGGTTACACATTGAGTGAATGACTCTAGCCTGTAAAGCAATTGACGCCTCTCCAGTGAATCTGGCGACAGCAGCCGCCCCTACTACAAAAGACAAGGCGAATTCATATGACAAGCCCAGGGTTGGCAAGTGTTACAGGTGTGGCAAACCTGGATACATGTCCAATAAGTGCCCGAAGAGGAGGCTCGTCAACATGGAAGACTACGAGGATGAAGATGAAGTTTTATTGAGATTAAGCCAGAAGACTCTGACTTCGTCGAAGAAGAAGAAGAAGTAGCGATCTGCGTGGTCTAGTCATTGCTATGCACCAAAAGAACCCCGACACTACACAAGGGCATCAGATTTTCTGCTCAAGGTGTTCGATAAAGAACAAGGTGTGCAATCTCATCATCGACAGTTGTGAAAACATTATCTTTACCGCGTTGGTAGACTATTTGAAGTTAGAGATGAAGTTACACCCTTTTAAATACACTATTGGGTGGATAAAGAAGGGCCCCTACATAAAGGTAACGAGTCTTTGCCAAGTCCCTATTTCCATGGGACAATTTTACTAAGATTTAGTTACTAGTGATGTTATTGATTTGGATGCATATCACTTACTATTGGATGTCCATGGCAACATGATGTCGATGCTACCCATCGAGACAAGAAGAACATCTATATGTTCACTTAGGAGGGCAAGAGAACTGCCATGAAGCCTATTCCACAAACATTGAAGCCAACTAAAGAAGAAAAGTCAAAGTTCATATCATATGCAACCGACGCGAATTCTTGGCGGAGTCCAAAGCGACACAACAACGATTTGCTTTGGTAGTCAAAGAAGAAATCGGCCCAAGAATTAAAGTTCCTAAGAAGATGAAGCTGATGCTAGAAGAATTTCAAAGAATAATTCATGATAAGCTCCCAGACGAACTGTCACCCACGAGGGATATCTAGCACCACATTGATTTGATCCCCAGAGCAAGTCTGCCCAACCTCTTACACTATCAGATGAATTCAAAGGAGATTGAAATTCTAAGAGAGAAAGTCAAAGAGCTGATTCAGAAGGGCGCATTAGAGAGAGCATGAATCCATGCATGGCACTAGCTCTTTAACACCAAACAAGGATGAAAGTTGGCATATGTGCGTGGACAGCTGAGCCACCAATAAGATCATTATCCAATATTGATTTTTGATACTATGCCTTGATGATATGTTGGATTGAGTAGGATGGTCGTGCATGTTTTTGAAAATTGATCTGAGAAGCAGCTACCACCAAATTCGCTTTTGGTCAGGAGATGAATGGAAGACGGTGTTCAAAACTCCAGAAAGACTGTACGAGAAGATGGTCATCTCCTTTGAACTATCCAATGCACTAAGAACTTTCATGAGATTGATGAATCAAGTGTGTAAACTTTTCTTGAGAAAATTTGTGGTTATCTACTTTGACGACATCCTAATCTATAGTTCAAGCAAAGTCGAGCATCTCCAACATCTACAGGACAGTACTGCAAACCAATGTGTTATACATCAACCTGAAGAACTGTGGCTTCAGGACTACAAGCTTGATATTCTTGGGTTCTATGTTTAGTTCACAAGGAATCCTTGTAGATGAGGAGAGAGTAAGGGTAATTCGAGATTGGCCCACACCCAAGGGTGCTACCGAGGTAAGAAGCTTTCATGACCTAGCTACTTTCTATCGACATTTCATTTGCAATTTCAGTAGCTTGGTAGCAGCCATGATAGACTATTTGAAGAAGAAGTGTGTTTTCGTCTGGACAGATGAAACTGGAAGGACTTTTGAACTTATCAAGGAGAAGCGTTCTAATGCCTCTATCTTAACCTTTTCAATCTTCGATAAGGTGTTCAAGCTAAAGTGTGATGCTTGCAGAGTGGGCATTGGACTAGTACTTTCATAAGAAAAGAGACGTGTTGTCTTTCTTAGTGAAAAATTAAACGAGGCACGACAAAAGTGGTCTACATTTGAACAGGAGTTATATGCAGTGTACCGTTCATTGAAGTCATGGGAGAGGTATCTTATAGATAGTGACTTCGTGTTGTATTCAGATCATCAATCACTCCAACACTTTAAGAACTAAATGCACATAAATAAGATGCATGCAAGATGGGCATCCTACTTTGAGCAACTCAATTTTGTGATCTGTCACAACACTAGAGTAGATAACAAAGTTTCTGATGCATTGAGTCAAAGAGTTTCATTGTTGGTCTCATTACAAAGCGAAATTATTAGGTTCAAATGTTTGAAGGAGCTTGTTTGGACAAATATATTGCATAAATATTATTATATTCCTACATATATTCTGTAATGAATATTGCAAATAACTTGTCTTAATGTCCTAATTTATACAGGGTATGATAGGGAGAAAATAATCATGAAATTTATCCAATTAAATTCAAAAGTTCAAAAGAAAGAAGATCGGTTCAAATCCAAAGGTTTTTGAAGCTATTTTATTTGAAATCTGGATATATCAGTTAAGATAATATCATCTAAATTCAAAGAAAAAATAGATTGTCTAAAGACCCAATCTGTTTCACTGAAGATAAATGAATATCTTATCAATTCTAGAAGACAAACTAAAAATCCAAGTGGATAAATGGATAGAGAGAAGATCAATGGATGAGATGAAACAATTTAAATTCGGATTCAGGCTGGATACAGTTTAGCATTTTAATGATAACTTTCGCTACTGAGAATTAAATTTAATGATTTAAAATGCTACAGAAAGAAGACTTAAAGGGCTACAATTCTTCTGCTGATTACTCATTCTAATTCTATCATTTGATAAGTGATATTCAGTAATCAACACACAACAAGCTGCAGATCAGAATTGAATTTGGAGATAAGGCGAGAATTCAAATTCAAAAATATACAGCTCTTCCTATCTTCATACGCGTTCTATCCCTCTGGTTTTCTCCTATAAATACCCTCATACCTCAAAAACAGAAGGGGCAGAGAGAGCTTTAGTTTAGGTTTTTCTTTTCTTCAATGTAATTTTTATTTTTTATTTTATTTTTTAGGTTAGAGAGAGTTACATAATCAAAAGAGAGGAAGAGTTATTGTAGAGTGACACTATTGTAATCTTTTCTTCAAGAACATTAGATTGAATATGACAATCAATGGAGGTTTCTCACTTTTCTCGTTGTGCTCAATCTCGCCGAAGCCTTACTTTCCTTTATTCTTTTCTACTACTTTGCTTTACTCCATGCTAAGGTAAATTTCATTATGATTTAATAGTAAAGGTAAAGATTCTTCTTTTATTTCTTTTTATTTCTGATTTTTGATACTTTTCTTTATCTCTTTTTGTTTCCTTTTCTTTTATAACTAAAATATAACAATACCACCATCTCTTCGTCTACCATATCTTTCTTAACTTAACATAATAATTTTATGTTACTTTTATAAAACTGAGAAGATAAATATTAATTAGCTTTTATAAATTAAAAGAATAAACTTACATAACGCTTCCATCGCTGTCTCTCCCTGTGGATCACGACCCGTTAGCCCTAGGCTACACGGTAGAATTGAGGACCTTGCACTGTTCTAAATTTTTGTATATTTTTGTGCAGGTTTGGTTCGATCAAAATGTTGGCATCGTTGTCGGGGAGGGACGGTAATTTTTTTTAAATCTACTTTAATGAATTAATCTCTTTTTCGCTAATTATAGAAAACTAGGAGCTGCAGTGGACATATTGCTACTTTGTGCCCTACCCAAGAAGGCAGAGCATCAGAGCCGACAACTGTGGTGAACTACTAACTGTAATCTCTTGCAGGTTGCTTTTCAGATATTAGCTCTCTACAGTTATTAGTTTATCTGCTTAACTCACTCTGTACATATTTCTAATCAACAGTAACTTGTTTCTTTGTAATGCTAAAAAATGTTTAGACTCTTGCATCTTAGGGCATCTGTCTATTTTGTTTCTTTACATTACTGTTGAAGAGTGCTGGAGCAAAGGTATGTGTGCATTGCATATAGTTTAGGAAACATTGTTTTCCATTATGTTTGCAAAGGGGGAAAACTTACAAAAAAAAAAAGTTGAGGAGCTAAATTACAAGTATTCTTAAAAAGATTACAAGTAGATCTCCTCAGAGATTCTGGAGAAGTGTGCCGATAGGAGTCTGGTCAGCGCGCGACCACTTTGTCCCTTTGACGATGCGAGCGATGAGATTCCCTTCTCGCCTGGTTCGGGGAATCAGAGAATAGAAGGTTGGTAGAACCCTCTTACTGCTTCTCAAAATCGCCTTCAATAAGGAATTTCTTCTCGCCTGGTTCCGGAGATTCCTTGAGAAGAAGGACGATGATAGGGTATCAACACCCTGGATAGAGAAAGCAATTCTCTAAAAGGTCTCTGAATTCGAAAGCGCACGGTGCTTATGAAGAAGCCCGATCTTTGAGAAGATGCCAATCTCGCTGATGATCAATCGATGATCCTCCTTGATCTCCTCCGATCCTCCTCCCTTGTGCCCCTGACGGGCTATTTATAGGGAGAGCAAGGGTATAATCGTCCCCTTGAAGATATGGAAACAGATTGAACCTAATCTGTTTGAATCTGGAAAGTAGCCTTGCTGCGAGGCTAGGATAGCTTCTGCGGAGCTAGAATTGGCAGGTCGGTTGATCTGTTTTGATCCTTTCCATATTGTTGGGAGATTCTCCTTGATCCTCTTACTCGTTTCAAGAGAGTCAAGAGATAGCGGCAATCACCTGCCATATTTGAATCCTAATTGGATTTGATCAGATTGGATCCGATCTCATCAGGAGATTTGATTGGTCAAAGGTTGACCATAGTAGACCAATAACGGAGCTGCCCGCTTTGAAGCTCATAGCGGAGCTAGAGGCAACTCTTGGCGAGGTCCTGAAAAGAGGCTTTTCGGCGAAGCTATCAGTTAGCTTCCTGGCGATGCTCTGGATGATGCTAGCCTCTCAAACGAGGCTATCTCCTTGGGCTAATGTAATGCTAAATGCTAGCATTTTAGACCTGCTGAGGTCTGTTTAGAAACAATCCGGGTTCACTGTTCTGCTTGCTGGATCAGTGGGGTCCGAGCTGCTTCCTTGTCCCTTGGAGGTGGGTGGAAACTGGTCTTCAGCTAGTCTGTCCCTTGTCTTTTGTAAATGTCAACAAGTTTAGACATCGTTCGGACCAATGAGAATCTTGTCTTTTTTAAGTGTCAACAAGACCCCCTTCAAAGTTTTCGAGAGTCTGCAATAGCTCAGACTCCGAAACACTTTGAACTGCTGTGATAGTATGTGGAGTATGAACGTCGCCATGATGGTTGAGTTCAGCTTCGCCTTCAATCCTGCTTTGGGATGAATTCGCCGAAGAATTGCACTGGTTCGCGAGTAGCTTCGCGTCGGGGTAGCTCCTCATCTGGGCTTCCAAGAAATAAGTTCGCCTTGGAACTCCTGTTGCCTTTTCAAAGCCAACTGCCGTGGGGCGGTTACGAGGAGGATCATTCCTTCTTTCACACTGATCGAGAGAGATGTTCTCCGATTTGCACGTTTCCAAGGGAGGATACTCCTTTCTTCAGGCGCCATAAGTGCCTTTTATGAGGGAGACGTTTTTTCCCTTCGCACGGTTCCAAGGGAAACCGTCCCTGTTCTCAAGGCGCAGTAAATGCCTTAAATGCGCTCGTGTTTCCACGCTTGAGGTGGGAGTGCTCAGGCCATGGGGCCTATAAATAGGACACTTGAGGTCCTCTGAAGAGAAATGTTTTGCCTTTCTTCTTCTCTTCTCTTAGTTGAGAGAGATACTCAGATCTCTGAATTAGTGGGAAAGCCCACTCTGGTTGTCTATCCGGCCAGGACCAGTAAGTCTTGATCGTTCAACGACTTCACCGATTTTTAGGGAATTCATCTCCCTTAGTTTAGCTTTGACAGCTGCTTTAGGGATTAACTTCCCTCGATCTTCATCTTGCAATTGACTGATTTGTAGAGAAGGATTTTGGCATAGCTTCCCAGAAAGATCGCTTCATGTTAAGTCTGCTGCCCAGGCAAAACTTGGGACTTGGTCTCTTCAATAGTTGAGCCAGTCTTGCCATATAGGTGGAGTTAAGACTATCCTACGGGGTCAGTCTGACTTTGCCGTATAAGTGAGGCTAGGACTTGGCGTTTGCTGAGCCAGCCCATTGGTTGCCGCGCAGGCGGGGCTTATCCTCTGCTTTGACTGAAGTCGGATCACTTTGTCGCTGAAGAATCTGACTTAATGTTTTTGCAGCTCTTTCTGTGCTTGACTGCTAACTTGCTCCAATTTGCCTTGCAGTGAGCTATGCTTGCCAGTCTGGTAACTTGATGGAAGAAACCATGAAATTGCCTTATGCTTCCCCGGTTGAAGCTTTACTTTTAAGCAGGAGGAACAATTCGGGGCAGCGAATGCGTGTCCCAGGGGCTGTTGGCAGCCTCTTATCCGAGATGATTCGTTCTGAGGTGAGGCTGGCCGCCGCCTTTATCGGAGAGGATCCGCTTCAAGGTAATGGGCGTCGCCTGTGGGATCGCCGGCATCATTGCCGACTTTCAACTTTGGTGGCCTTTGGGGGCGATCCACTTCAGGAAAGCGGATATCGCGCCTGTTAGATCACTGGTACCACTGCCAATTCCCATTATACGTGATCTATCGTGTTGGCGGCAATAGGTTTTTATTGCCAGGCTTCAACAAAAATGGCCTGACAAGATCTGCCATTTTGTGGAGAAAAATGACCGTGTCCTTGTGGCACCACTGATTACAGCCTTATGTAGGAGGAGGGCCCTTCCTGTCCCGTTGGTCTGGCCTGGGAGCAGATAAAACCGCTTGTATGCCTTTTATGCAAATGACCTTGTTAGGCAACTTGGTGTGTTATATGAAACACAGCTTTGATGTAATATCAAATGTACCCTTGCTTTTGAATCAATGAAAGTTCATCGTCTGATCATCTGATTTTTTTGCTTACTTTCACTGAGAGTTTGGCCATAGCTGGGCTAAACTGTGTGCGGAGCTAAGGACATAGCACCTTTTTAGAGGGCTAAGGTAACCTCTCGGCGAAGCCCTTGAAGGACTGTGCGAAGTCCGCACTTTTGCACTAGTGCGAAGTTAACTCTTAGTAGAGTTGAACCGGCGCTTCTCGGGAAGGCGCTTCGGGCGCTGTTTCGAATTAATTCGAAACAGCGGCATGGCCCTGTTTTTGAGGCCTCATTTCAGGCGCTGATTGGCCTATAAAAGCCCGATCGGGCTGAACATGGAAAAGATCTCCTTTTTCAGAGAAATTTCTGTCTTTTCCTCTCCTTCTTCCTCCTTTGCTTCAGAGTACTTCGAGAACTTTTGCAGTTCTTAATGGCACCCAAAAGACGAGCGGGAAAAGAAGTGGCCACTTCTGCGGCGGAGGGCCTTCCTCCTTCGGTCATCGAGCGACCAGTCACTGGTAAGGAATTTTCCTGTCTGATTGGAGACCGAGGTCTCTTTTCCCTTTGGAGCCGGTCATTTGGCTATTTAGGACGATCGAATGGGATTTATCCTCATTAGGGAACTCGTTTCCCTGAACTTCCCTATTTTCCTTGCACCAGGGAAGTAAGAACTGAACAGTTCTTCTTTTAGGCTTCCGTAGGAAGCCATTGCTCGGGCAATCTCCATCCTGTTGAGGAACAGGATATGGGTCGTGTTCCTTCAGTCGTGGCCACGAAGGACGACCATTGACCATGATGTCCTTTTGATGACGTCAGCCCTTAGGGCTATGCCACTTCCTGCTTTAAGCGAAGTTGGCGCTTTGGATATTTTCTGCAAAGATGCAGTCTTATCCATGAAGTGAAGCTTTTTCAAAGCTATCGCCTTGCAGGCCCTGCTTGCTGGGCGAGGCTATGCCTTAGCGAATTTTTATGTTCTCGCATCCACTTGATTGGTGAACTAATCATAGTTCATTTCTGTTTTTGCAGTACATTACGCCTCCGGCCTCCAGAACAGTCTGTTCGGTCTAACCAGTCGAGCAGGCGGAAACATCAGCTTGCAGTTCTATGGGCAGGCTTCATTGTTCAGCGAGCCGAGCTCCCTTGTACGGGATACGCTCATCCAGGACGGTCGTCCGCAGGCCATGCGGAGCATCTTGACTACGGCTCCGCTTGAAGATATCGACCGTCAGGCTTACAGAAAGCCTGACTTCATGTTCGGGGATGCTGCACCTGATCCCGATCGCCATCTGCAGGCCGGTGAAGGCCAGTGGATCTTCCAGTTGGACGGCGAGAGATTCTATCTCCCGTCCACTAAGCGGCATTTTGCTTTGTCTTCCTTCGCGAGCATGACTCAGGCTCGGAAGATGGCGTGGGGCGTGAGCCTAAATGCCGAGTCTGTAAGTGTCGGGAGGTTGACATTCCAGTCCGGCTATTCGAGGGCGGGCCATCCTCGTAGCATAATGGGGCTTTACCCTGGGAAGGTATCGCGGGACCTTCCAGTAGGAGAGAACCCAGCTGCGGCGCCGACCTTTGGCACTCAGTTCTGCGAAGTTGACGGGAACTACCCCGCCACCGATTTCAGGACTCCCGGTTGGGTCCACCCTCCTAGGTCGTGGTGGGCGGAGTTGACCAACTATATCCTCACTCATTTTGAGGGAGACTTAGAGAGGTTAAACCTCCATGAGGCCGTCAGGGCGACCTGCTACGGTATTGAGATGAAGGTGGCGTGCTTCTACGCCATCCTTGAGTTGTACTGCCCGGCCTCGGGGACTTTCTTCACCCCGGTTGGTGAGTTGGGCATGGCCCTGCACGAGATGCGGGAGATCTCTGCTTTGCCCTTCGGGTCTCTTCCATACGAAGAGTACTTTCCTTGTGAGGCGGAGTTGGCTATTCTGGAGAAGCAGGAGCCTGTTCTGCTCGAGACATATCGGGAGTTGATATGCCACTTGCATATCTGTTCCAGCATCCATGGAGGTGGCAAGGGTAGCTCGAAGAGCTTGAAGAGCTGGGGGAACTACTTGTTTCCGGATATGACTAGTGCGCCTGAGGCAGCTCATTGCGGAGTTGCTGAAGAAGACATCTTGGCAAGGATGGAGGTGCATGCTGAAAAGGACATCGTCGTGGCAGAAGATGATGGTCCTTTCGGGAAGGGTGATGTTCTTCGGATCTTTCACCATCAGGCCCGTCGGCCTATGTCTCGCAAGGCGTTGCTGACCGGCTTCTTAACCATCTGGTTAAAGAAGTGTGTCGTGCCTTCTTCTTCGGGTGACATCGTCCACCCGAATGTGTTGCTGCCTGCCGTCCGTTTGGTCCATGGCCACCGTCTGGGTCTTCTCCCGGCCATGGTGTGTTGTATTCAGAGGGGTCTTCGTGCACTGACGGAGGCTTTCTGCAGGCCAATGGCGTCAAGGCGAGGGAAGGGTGCCGTCCTGCCTTGTGACGGACCCAATCCTAGGGTAGGTTTACCGTACACCTACTTGATGGCGTGGTTCGCCTTGCACTGCCCCAGTTTGATTGGAGCTGGGGAAGACCCTCAGCAGGGTGTTCAAACGGCGCTTCTCCGTCGCTTTGAAGGCCGTTCGTGGCAGAAAACTTATGTGGCCGAGGCCCGTAAGTTAGTGCGTCGTTATGACGCTTATAGCCTGTTCCGTTGTTTTCCTCGCCTGCGGGGTGCAGGATACAACGAGGAATTCCATGATGTGGAGTCAGGTCGGTCTCCCATGAGTCGGGGTGTTTTCGAGTGGCTGGTCTGTATCCGGCCCTCGCATTTACTGTACAGGAGTGGGGATACCTGCTACCTGGAGCCCTACGTCCCGAGCCGGTTTGCCCGCCAATTTGGGTATGACCAGTTGTATGTGGGCAACCCCAATCCGGACCTGGCTTTCATGGGGAGCCTCATTGATGGGCTCGTGCTTGGCGGTTCTTTACCGCGGATGACACTGGAGCGTGGCTACGCACGCCGCTGAGGGATCCCGGCCTTTGGATGACCCTGTGTTTCTGCCAATGGTATGCAGCTTCGAACTCTACACCTGCTGGGTTTAATGCCAACCGTTCGGGTGTGAAGTTAATTTCTCATCGGATGAGGCAGAAGGCTTCTGATAAGAAGGAGGGCAAACGAGTCCGTGTCCCTGGCATAGAGGAGTTCATCGCTGTGGATGATAGCGAGGCTTCTGATGCAGGGAGCCCTTGCTTTGAGGTAGGGACGAGGGCTGATGCCATGAAGCTGATACTCGTGAAGCCGGGTCTGGTGTAGTGGGGACAGCTCCCTCACAACATGTGGAAGAAGTGGAGAAGAGGACTCTGATGTCCACTTCAAAAGGAAGCGTGGGAGTGGATCCCGTAGGAAATCGTCAGCGAAGAGGCCCCGTCGCCAGACTCCTACCATCGTGGTAGAGGGTGAGCCCTCTGCGACGCCTCATCCTGCTGCTCCATTAGGGGTTGAGCCGTCGGTTGCTGAACCGACAATTGGTAAGATTGCATGATGCGCCTTTGATGTGTTCTAGATGACTCACCGTCTGCCTTGTTGTTGCAGGAGCTGAGGAGCATGGGGAGCAAGGGGACCAGTATGATCCTCTATTCGCTTATGGAACTGCAGCTGGTTCCTTTGCTCGCTCGGAGGAGTCTGGAGGTGATGCGGCCGACATTGGCCTCTCGGGTGCCGGGACTTCTAAAGGAAGTCCTATGGCATCCGGCTCTATCGGGTGGTCTGCGGAGGAATCGGCGAGCAGGCCGGCTATCCGTGTTGATTCTGGCAAGAACTTCGCGATGGAACCGCTAGAGACTGATGAGGCTGACGAAGTAACATCAGCCTTCGGTAAAATGACGACCTTTTGATCTCCTCTTGTTTACTGCATCTGCTTTTTGACCATGGCTTTGTTGCAGGTGTTCGGCCTCAAGATGCGTCGGCTTTGAAGGAGCCGGAGACTTCCCCTGGAAGGTCAGAGGGTGGGTTGAGTGCTTCGTCCACGCGGATGTTGCCATGTTGGACGTGTTGTATGGCGACTTGCCTTCTTATCAGCCCACGTCAGCTGAAAGGCGAGAGGCTGAAGGGGCGGCAGTCCCGGAGGTATCCTCACTCCCAATCACATCACCGAGTGAGGTGCCGGCAATTTTGCCCAGTGCGGGGCTGAGGGTGATCGTGGACCCTAGTTCCCCGACTTTGATTGTCGAGCCTGCTGCTCAGGAGGTGGTTGCCAGTCCTACCTCCGCGGTGGCTGGCGTGCTGGTGTCGCTGAGGACTCCGCCGAGGTCACCTTTGGCTTGCTCTGCTGCTGTCGATGTTCCCGCTTCTTCTTCTGCGGCGGTGTCGACTGGGTTGGTAGATTGCTCCGAGGTTGTCTCAAGGGTTGATGAAGCTGAGAATGACTTCATCGGTAATCTGGTCGACAGCTTCTATAACAGTTTGGAGCAGACTATCGGTCTAGTCTTGAAGGGCTCGCCTGTGCCATTCTCGAAGCTGAAGATGGTCCTCTCCCGTGGCATTGAGTGTATCCGGACTTTGAGGGGTACCATCAAGCTGCTGCTCTAGAGCTCCTGGTAGATGACCTTGAGAAGGACGTGGAGGAATGGCGCCATCTCCATCGTTCAGACGCAGCGTCTTTGGCTGATGAACGGGCTCACACGTCTTGTTGCCCAAAGGCGCGAGGCTCAGCTCGCCGCTCAAGAGGCTGCTGAGGCTATCTCCTCTGACTTGAAGTCCTTGGAGATAGAGCAAGCAGAGGTTGGGAGTGCAATTGACGCTTCCACCAGTGCTCTTCTTGATGCCGAAGATAAGTTAAGAGGGCCGAAGAGATGATCCGGAAGGCAAATCTCCTCTTATCCAAAGCTACACAGATGCGTCATGAAGAGTCTGCGCGGCTTAAGCAGCTCAGGGCTCGGAGTGAGGAACTGGCGCGGCAGAAGTCGTCACAGAGGGCGACTTTGGCGGAGGTCGAGGCCCGTCTGGCTCAGGCGGTGGACTTCGATGAGGCTGAGCTAAGATCACAGGCGCTGGCCCAGGCTGCTGATGACAGGAGGACGAGGCTAGCTTCGCTCGGAGATCGGATCCGATCTTATCATGTACGCCTATAGGCTCCTCCATGTATCCCATCCTTTTGGAATTTAATAAAAATTCTTTCTTTTGTCGTCTTTGTTTGTTTGGATAATGGGGCATGGCTGTCTGTTGGTTCAGAGGTCGCAATGACATAACCGAATGGGACGTCGCCAGTCTCGAGGTCAGCCCTTTGCGGGGCTAAAAGGGGAGATACTTGCCTTTTGTAAATGTCAGCAAGCATCGAGATTGGGACTTAGCTGTCTGCTGGTTCAGAGGTCGCAATGACGTAACCAATTGAGACGCCACTAAGCTCAATGGTAGATGAGACTTGGCTATCTGCCAGTTCAGAGGTCGCAATGACATAACTGGTTGAGAAGCCACCAAGCTTCAAAATAGGTGATACTTGTCTTTTGTAGATGTCAACAAGTATCGAGACCTGTCTTTTGTAAATGTCAACAGGGCTCAAGATTGAGACTTAGATGTCTGCTGGTTCAGAGGTCGTAATGACATAACCAATTGAGACGCCACTAAGCTCAATGGTAGATGAGACTTGGCTATCTGCCAGTTCAGAGGTCGCAATGACATAACTGGTTGAGAAGCCACCAAGCTCAACAATGAGTGATACTTATCTTTTGTAGATGTCGACAAGTATCGAGACCTGTCTTTTGTAAATGTCAACAGGCTCGGGATTGAGACTTAGCTGTCTGCTGGTTCAGAGGTCGCAATGACGTAACCAATTGAGACGCCACTAAGCTCAATGGTAGATGAGACTTGGCTATCTGCCAGTTCAGAGGTCGCAATGACATAACTGGTTGAGAAGCCACCAAGCTCAACAATGAGTGATACTTGTCTTTTGTAGATGTCGACAAGTATCGAGACCTGTCTTTTGTAAATGTCAACAGGGCTCGGGATTGAGACTTAGCTGTCTGCTGGTTCAGAGGTCGCAATGACGTAACCAATTGAGACGCCACTAAGCTCAATGGTAGATGAGACTTGGCTATCTGCCAGTTCAGAGGTCGCAATGACATAACTGGTTGAGAAGCCACCAAGCTCCAAAATAGGTGAAGAGGTCTCGTTTTCACGAGGGAACCACTATCATAGGTTTAATGTTAACATAACAGTGGGATATATGTGGCCCTACCATTCTATGGATGAGAATTGGTAGGTGATTTTGGAGGTCTCATTCTCACGGGGAGAAATGAGGGGACTGCTGTCATAGGTTTAATGTTAACGTAACAGCGGAATATATGTGGTCCTACCATTCTATGGATGAGAATTGGTAGGTGATTCTAGAGAGGGAATCAAATGGGAGCAGGTCCCTTAGGATTTTTAGCAAACCCCCAGCTATCAACGGGTTTGATATGCCTTTACCAACTACCGTTTGAGTTGGGCTAGCCATGCTATTCCCCTCAGCATGACGAGTTGTCGAGGACTCATGTTGGGCTTAGAGGCCAACATTTTCCTCTATCCTTAATCATTAAGGATGTCGGATTATCAGGTTGATGTCTGCACAACCTCGATTGCCTTTTAGGACAACTGGTGCACGGCCAGGTCCCAGTTGATTCATGGTCGTATGGTCTCGCTTGGAAGAAGAGAAAGGCTCTCTTTGTGCGCATTTCGGACGCGCGGATCTCGATCAGAGGTGTAATGTTAACTTGATCGAGAGAAGGATCCTCGATTAAGGATAATACTTCTTCAAGAATTTGCCATTGATCGGCATCATGAGTAGGTCGCCACCTGCATTCATAAGGCGGTATGCCCCGTTTGAATAGACTGTTTCTATTACAAATGGTCCTTCCCATTTAGGCTAAAATTTGCCTTTGGTCTTGTGCGTCATGATCATCGGTCGTCTGACGGCTAAGACCAGGTCTCCTTTCTGGAAGACTCTCTGCTTGACCTTCTTATTGAAGGCTTTTGACATCCGAGCCTGATATAGCTCGATGTGTTGCTGAGCTTGGAGCCGCTTCTCGTCTAGGGTTTCGAGCTCTTGAAGACGCAGGCGATCATTGTCTTCTGATGTCATCTTAGTAGTCAAGGCTACCCGCAATGATGGCACCTGGATTTCCAATGGGATAACTGCTTCGCACCCATATACCAGGGAAAAAGGCGTATTGCCTGTCGGTGTCCGAACCGTAGTCCGGTAGGCCCAAAGGCATTCACCGAGCTTTTCGTCCCAATCTCGCTTATTCGAGGAGACGAACTTCTTGAGCAGCTTGATGATCGTCTTGTTAAATGCCTCTGCCAAGCCGTTGGCGGCAGGATTGTAGGCGGTTGAAGCCACATTCTGAATTCGGTATTTATCGCAGAACCGATAGAACCCTTGGCTTACGAATTGGGGACCATTGTCATGGATGATCCGTCTGGGTACACCGAATCGATGGATGACATGGTGTTTGATGAAGCTAATCAGATTGGAGGTTTTGACTTCGGCCAACGGTGTGGCTTCTGCCCATTTTGAGAAGTAATCGGTTATTGCCAGGATAAACCGGTGACCTCTTGCCGAAGAGGGACTGATTGGCCCTACGACATCGATTCCCCATGCTTCAAATGGCCATGAAGCAACAGTAGGGTGGAGCAACTCTGAAGGTTGGTGTATGAAGTCTGCATAGACCTGGCACGCCTTACACCTTCGTGCATATTGGGTGGCATCGGCCATCATGGTCGGCCAGTAGTACCCAAGTCTGTGCAGCCTGTCTTTAAGCTTTGGACCCGGCTGGTGAGCTCCGCAAATGCCATCATGTGCTTCTTTAAGCACTTCCTGTGCCTCTGAATGAGAGAGACAACGGAGGAGGACACCGTCATATGAACGACGGTAGAGTGTCTTCAAAGTGGGATCATAGTAGAAACGGAGCGACCTTCGTCTGATGGACGCCGCTTCTTTGGGATCGTCTGGAAGCAGACCGTGCAGAGCGTAGTCAATGAGAGGGAAGCGCCAATCCCTCGGCTCAAGTCCGCGGAGATATTATGGACCTCTTGGATCCTTAGCATATGCTTGGAGCATAAGAGATGCCGGGTTGCGACTGTGAGGTGATACTCGGTGTCGGCCGGTAAGGCTAGCGTTGTCGCTAATGTAGCGAGAGCATCCGCCTTGGTATTTTGAGATCGGGACACATGCCCGATGTAGAAGCCTTCAAATAAGCTAGCCAATTCGATGGCTGTATGATAATAAGGCACCAAGTCCTCATGGCGGACTTCATATTCGCCTTTGACTTGACTGATGACCAGCTTTGAATCGCCGTAAGCTTCGAGGTAGCGTACCCCCATTCCCTGGGCGAGCTGGAGACCGATGAGCAGAGCATTGTATTTCGCTACATTATTAGAGCATGATTCTGTCAAGGAGAATGCTCTGGGAAGGATATGATCCTGTGGGGAGATAAACACAACCCCCACTCCGGCAATAATCTTCCCTTTGGGGCCCATCCGCGATGCTCCGTCGAAGAACATCTGCCACACTTCCTCTACTGAGGTTGCATTAGACTCGAAGACTTCATCAGGGATGTCTTCGTGAAGTTTTGAATGTTCTGGAACTGGATGAGCAGCTAAGAACTCTGCAAGGGCCTGGCCTTTAACCGCTTTCTGAGGAGTAAAGGTCATGTCGTATTGAGACAATAGAAGTGCCCATTTAGCCAACCTTGAATTCAGCGACCCTGGCTTCGTCATGAGAAGACGTAAAGGGTTCACCCTGGAGATGACATGTATGGTTTGGCCAACCAAATAATGTCGTGTCTTCTGGACAGCGAAGACGAGAGCTAAACACTCTTTCTCAATAGGATTGTAGCGAGATTCCGCTCCTATGAGATTCCTGCTCAGATAATAAATGGCCTGCTCATGGCCATTGTCGTCCTTCTGAGCGAGGAGGGCGCCGAGGGAATAGTCCAGAGCTTTTACATAAAGCAAGAATGGTTTCCCTGATGTAGGGGCCACTAAGACCGGCGGTTTTGTGAGATACCTCTTAATGTCTTCATAAGCTTCTTGACAAGCTTGGTCCCATATGAAGGCAGTACCCTTTTTCATGAGACGGGTGAACGGTTGGCAGCGGCCCGAAAGATTTGCTATGAATCTTCTGATGTAGGCTAATCTGCCTTGCAAGCCTCGGAGCTCTTTGAGATTCCTTGGTGGATGCATGTCCTGGATGGCTTTGATTTTGTCTGGGTCAAGATGAATTCCTTTTGATGTGACAATAAACCCAAGGAACTTGCCACTAGACACTCCCAAGAAGGATTTTGTCGGGTTCATTTTCAGCTGATGAGCCCGCATTATGTCGAACATCGTTCTCAGATCGCGAAGATGTTCATCTTTGCTGCGGCTTTTGACGGCAATGTCGTCAACATAGCATTCCACCGTCTTTCGGAGATGGTCGCGGAAGATCATGCTCATCGCCCGCTGGTAGGTTGCTCCGGCGTTCTTCAGTCCGAAGGGCATTACAGTGTAGCAGTATACCCCCAATGGCGTTCGAAAAGAAGTATGCTTCTCGTCATCAGGATACATCTTGATCTGGTTGTACCCTGAGAAGCCGTCCATGAAAGACATCCTTTCGAACCCGCATGTGTTGTCGATCATGACATCAGTGATCGGCAGTGGGAATTCATCTTTGGGACAGGCCGTATTGAGATCACGGTAATCGATGCAGATTCGTATTTTCCCGTTCTTTTTGAGGATGGGGACGATGTTAGCCACCCAATCTGGATGTTGTTCCTCTCGGATGAAGCCACAAGCAATGAGTTTATGAACTTCAGCTTCAATAGCCTCCATGATGTTTGGGCGGAACCGACGTTGTTGCTGCTTGACTGGCTTAACATCGGGCTTGATGTTTAGACGGTGCATAGCGACCTGTGGATCAAGTCCGGGCATGTCTTCATAGCTCCAGGCGAAGATATCTATATACTCTTTTATGAGTATTATCAATTCTTCCTTTTCGATAAGTGATAAGCTTTCACTTATGAAAATAGGCTTGGGGTGATCTTGACTACCCAAGTTGACCTGGATCACCTTGTCTTCGGTAGGTGGCTCGCGCAGCTCGAACCGCTTTTCCCATTGGAGACTTAATTGCTGGGCCCAAGGTTCCTCATCAGCAGCTTCCGCAGGTTCCAATTGACTGCCTGAAGTCATATTTACAGTGAGGCCGTTGAACATTCCTCCTATGCTGATGTCAGAGTCCTACTCGGCAGATGAGTCCGACTGTGATGGAATTGGTTCGTCGTCTTTGACTTGAACCGTTACTGATGATGTGGGTGTAACATAACCCAACCCCCTGCGTGTACTATCATAGTAATTTGCAGGTTTCCCTTTCGGGACAGCATTACGCATCAGACCGCGTCTTCCTTTTCCGAAGTTCAGGCCGCCTGCCTGCTTCAAGTCATATCCCATCTTCTCCATAATATGGCGTGCCGGTTGCGCATAATGGAAGAACTGTGGGGCTTCTGAGTCCGAACTTGACTCTGTAGCTGCAGGTCCCCGTGGCTGGGTTCTACCGAAGATTATCGGCAACTGACCTTGTTTGGATGGAGGGATTACCAGCGTGGCCCCTTCTATAACCTCCACAGATGTAGTAGCCGAACTTGGCTCATGTACGGGCATGTGCAGAGAGCCTTCTATGATGGATTTAATTGACCCAATACTCGCAGGATAACCAAAAGAGATACTATCATTAATTACCCATTCACCCTCTTCATCAGAAGGGATATTACATTGGGGGTCATTGAGGAAACATGCTGTAATTGGTTCGCCAATCAAAATGGCTGGCATGCCTGTTTCAGATTCTGAATCCGCCTCATTGCCACTTTCATCATCGTCTGGCAATGGCTCTGCAGGCGTTCCGTCGGCCTCTTGATACAGGAGGGCGTCGGTGAAGTAGTTTTCCACCCCCTTGAAGGGTTGCTTTTCAGCGAAGACAGTTCGTACTGTCGCATCATCTTCAACATATTTGAAGCATTGGTGGAGAGTGGAAGGAACGATCCAGTTGGCATGGATCCAGGGTCTTCCTAGCAGCAAGTTATATGATGTGTCAGCATCAATGACATAGCACGTCACTTCTGACTTCAAGCTTCCGATTCTGCAGCGGAGCCGAATCTTTCCAAGCGGATGGCTGCTCCGGCGTTGAAACCATATATTGTAGTGGTGGCTGCGGACAACCTGTACAATGGTATGCCGAGGAAATAGAGGAGCCTTTTGGGGATGATGCTGAGTGCAGACCCCGGATCGACTTGTACTCTTTCAATGCATGTTGAACCGATATATCCGGTATAGTACAGAGGTCGATCATGCTTGTTGTCTTTGAGAAGCATATCTTCCGCCGTAAAGGTAATAGCAGACACCTTGGATTGCGCGTGATGACACTCTGAGCAGGAAGGCCGCATCTCATCGCCAGGAACCTCGGGCATGCATGTCAGAAAGGACTCCGAGTTGGCCAGCGCATCTCTGAGTGCCTCTCTTGTCTCCTTGGAGAGACGAAGAAGCTCGTGTATTGTGATACGAGCCGGGATATTGGCTAAGTGGGCCAATATATCAAAGCGAAAGGGCGTGGCTAACCCTTGGCCTGGCGGTTTCTTCAACACATGGTCGAACCGCACTTCCTTAGGCTTCTCCTTCCCTTTGGTCAGGACTGGAGCGGATGTCGGCATTGGTACTGACGTCGTTTGCTGTTGTATCTCGTCAGTAGACTTGTCATACTGCCTTAAGTATGGTTTTTCCAGACCGGGTGCCCGTCTGTTGAGGCGCATCTGCCTGCGCTGTACAGGCATGCTTCTCTTCTTCTGAATCGCTGAGGGAAGCCGAAGTAAGATTACCATCATCTGGCAGGACAGAGATGACATTGCAGGACTTGCCTTTTTTGCTGGAGTCCTTCGACGTCCGCTGTACGTCTTGGACGAGGTCAGGGTGTATCCACATAACTTCCCCTGTCTCCAATGTCAAAGGGACGAGGCCCTTGTTGTATTGAGTCATGGCTGGAGGATGCTTGACTTCCAACCGCGGTGCCGGGGCTGGATAGGTCCCGTCAGGAACTGTGACCTTCTGGGCAGTGCCGAACTCAAGAGTCACCATATTGGCAGTGACTTTCTTCTGTTCCGTCTTCAGTGTGAGGACTCCGGCGTCGACCAAGGCTTGAATTCTATCCTTGAGAACATAGCACTTGTCAGTAGGATGGTGGATCATCCTGTGGTAGAGGCAGTATTTAGGGTCGTTTGTGCGCCCTATCTCATTGGGACGCCGAGCATCCGGTAGCTTCATTTTGTTCCCTTTGTGGAGCAGATGGAATATCGTGACCACCTGATCATCTCTGAAGGAGTACTGTTTTGGAGGAAACTTGGGCTCTTGACTGTTGACGCCGTTCTTCTTGGCCTTTGACTGCATGTCCCCGGTCAGCTCGACGGACATAATTTCCTTCCCTTTAGCTTGGGAAGACTGCGGGAGATTGCTACGCCCTTTGTTGTTCGCGCCCCATTTGCTTCTAGGGGCGGATGGCTCGAACTTCTTAGCCGACTTCTCGGCTATCTCAGCTTGTTCGACCAATTCCTTCCAAGTATGGGCTTTGACAGCCCCCATGCGGACTTCTACTTGATCCAAGAAGTTGTGCCTGCATGTCTGTAAGAGCATGGGTAATGGCATCCCTGCTGGGCACATCAAAGATAGATTTCTGAACCGCTCAATGTATTCACGGACAGATTCGCCTTTCCTCTGCACAGTGGAAAGGAGCTTGTCCATGGTCACTTCGGTGTGATTCTCATAGAAGCGAGAGAGGAACCGAGTTTCCAGGTCGACCTAAGAATTGATAGAGCCCTGAGGAAGGCTTCGGAACCAGTCGAATGCCACCCCTTTCAAGGTGCCGTTGAACAACCTAGCCATGATGGCGTCGTTGCTTAGAACATTACCGGTCTGGGACCGGAAATAGTAGATGTGCTGATTGGGCGAGCTCTTACCATCATACGTATGCAACGTTGGTGGTTTGAACTTTGGCGGATATGGCACCGAATCCCACTCCAGTGGGTAAGGACGAACTGCCCCTACTTTCTTTAATTCATCCCTCTGAGCCAGGGATGAAATTTGAGCTTGAAGGCCTTTAAGGACTTCGGCATCCAGGGAAGAGCCTCCTTTAGATCTCTCCGTCTTGGGCGAATCGTTGCTGAGGTGTCCCTCCTCATCATGATTGCTCCCGGTATCATCATTCCGGTTGCTGAGGAGCTGAGCAAGCATCTGTTGAATATTGTCCAGGGCCTCTTGCTGAGTTCTAGAGGTCTGCTCCTGAGCTTCCAAACGCCGACGAAGGTCGTCATTGGCGTTATCGGCCATATTAACCGATGCTTTGTCCGTTCGCACAGAACTGACTGTTGCTGAAGAGGCATACCCGCTGTCTTCATCTTCTCCATCGGATGATTGGGGTGACCGCCTGAGTTGTGGCACGGTTGGGACCGTCGAGGAGGAAGGCTGCTCATAATTATAGGGTATCGCCACCCTGGATCTGGTGTTTCGGAAAACACCTTCTTCGCGCACCAAGACTTCATCTATGGCCGGGCTATAATTTGGATCTGGGGAGCCGAAAGGGGTATCATCAGATGTATGACCTTCCCTGTGTCGCTCTCGTCCTCTTCCGGTCATGTTGACGGACGCGAAGGCTGGGCCTCGCGAAGCGCTCCTTTCATGATGTTTCTTTGTGGCATGTGCGGACAACCGGTCAAACACCGATTGATGGTGCGGAGATGCAGCCTTGATTGGATATTGCCGACAGCGGGCTGAATGGATTGTCACAAGTCGGCATCCTCTTTGACAACAAGGGGAAGTGGTTTGGAGAGACTCCAATTCCCGCTTGTTTGTCAAGAATTGTCGTAGGTTAGGCTCGACAGAGCCTGAACAACCTCGTGGAGAGGCCTTTCTGGAGCGTACAAGGGATGATGCTCCGTTTTTCTTATCCCTGCAGAAGGGATTAGTACTGAATAGTACTTTGGTGCTAGCTTCGCCGACAGGTGCGAGCTTAGTGCTTGATGAATTGGGGAGCGGAGCACGCGGTGGTGCTTTGCCCGCTCTTCTGCTGCAAAGGGGATCAACCTCAGATAACACTGCGGTCTTAGCCTTGCGGCCGCGAACCCAGTGAATTCGTTGTGGTACAATAGCTTCGCTTGTGAAAGCGAGGCTGACAGGAGGCTTTGCTGCCCTTGATTCAGGTGACGGTATGATTGCCGTCGTGATTTCATGGCTGGCAGCATCGTCAGGGCAGACGGGCATCTTACCCTTTTCTTCATGGGAGAGGCGCAGTCTCGGCATGACTACACCGAGAGCTTTGGTTGAAGACTCCTGTTTAGGCTTCCATATCAGCCTTGACAGGGGGCGCCTAGGTTCGCAGGGAACCTGAATAGCCACAGGCGGGGCTGTGGGGTGCTGGCAAGATTCTACCTCTGGTTTCTGATTTGAAACCTTGGCCATGAAGACCTTCCTGTGCTTCCGTGCTCGAAGCATCAGGCCACCCCCACAGAGGACTTCTTCAAATCTTCCTTGATCGACCTGGATAACCAGGTTCTCAAAAGTGCAGGATCTGGGCTGAGGGCATGTTTCCTTGTTGCGCCAGAGAACTGCGGCAGGTTTGTAGAGAACCTTTTTCGTCTCCGCAGAGACTTTGCTTGAAGATTTAGCCAGAGAAGATCTGGCTGCACCGGCTTTTCTGAATTCAGAGATAGACCCGAAGGTCTGTTCGTCGCATTGCGACACTTGATTCTCAGCAAAGGAGAATACATTCCCCAGCGGAGTCGCCATCTTGTTTTCCATTATGTAACGCCCCGATCCTAAGGATACGGAGTCGTTATGGCGACGCATATACGCGAGAAAAATACCCCACGTATATACGCTAAGCCTAAATTGTAACCTGAACCAGCTATAATCAGAACTATAATAATCAAGGACCACTGTAATAATACATATAAGACTACACATGATAGCAATGAATAACAAGAAGAAAATGGCAGCTGAACCGAAGTCAAGGGTGAAATATAGGAAACAAAGAATAATAACAAGAATAAAATGCAAGAATACCAGAATCAAAGGGAGAGGACCCAAACTCCTCGCAAGGCGTACCGTCTCATCGAATACCTGCACATTATAACAAACGTCCAATAGCTGGACGTGCAAATCCAGGGTCGTCAGAACGCGACCATAGTGAGTGTGTGTGTAAAGGGGAAAAGCTCGTGCAGAAGAAACAATGTGCATAAATAATAGTAAGAACAACTGCAGATAGAAAGACTAAATAACACAATAAATAACTGAACAGTAACACATAAAGTAAAAACATGAATACAGGTAGCAGACAAATGGCACAACTGTAAATATGCAATCAATATCAAAATGGGTATCCATCACATGTCACTAAACTGGTATCCAAGTCTGGTCCTGGTTACAATCATGTGGTTCTGGTTACAATCATGTGGTCCTGGTTACAATCATGTATACAGTCATGTGTCATAAGGCAGGGATAACCATTCAGGTATAACGCAATGTGTTCATTCAATTCATTCATAACAATCAGTAATGTTCTACGTTATCTTTATCACTTTCCCACCGACGTCCCACAACATCCGACAGTTCACCCTGGAGCCCGCACATCCAGTAGAACTCATCCGAACTCTGATATGCGGGTATCATTGTTCGAATAGGGAAAGAGAACCAAATAACATGCATCCTAGGGGTTATCATCATACAAGTGCGTGTGGATGCTAATAGGCACTGAGAATGCAATATCACGCTAACACCAGGCGTCACGTACAATAGATAGCCCTACAGATTCAAGAGGTGGCCCCCACAGATTCAAGAGGTGGCCCCCACCATGTGTATGGTGTGGCACTTTGCTCCGTGTGGCACTTTGCTCTGAGGGAAACAGGATTCTAGAGGTGGCCCCCGTGGATTCAAGAGGTGGCCCCCACCATGTGTATGGTGTGGCACTTTGCTCCACGTGGCACTTAGTTCCTTACAAGATCCGCCGGACGCTAGCACGATTGTGGGATACATCCTCGTCAATCCCGACACCAGGCGGCAAACCGCCAGACGCCGGTTTGACTGTGCTATTAACAGGTCAACAGTACATGGGACATGGATACAGGGGGTACAGGAGTACTAGATGTCAAGTAACAGTGATACAGTCATATATCAAGGTCCAGTGAAAGGTGTCTAGTGTACAGTCAGTGAGGTAATGCCATCAATAACAATCAATACCTTATGCCATTTCAATTACTGGGATGCTACGGGACGGTAACAATATCAGTACAGTAATAATCAATCAGTAATCGTATACACGGTGAACAATATCAGTAACAGTAACAGTAACAGTGACAGTAACCGTGTATACGATGAACAATAGAGCTGTACTCTGGTTACAGTCAATCAATCATTCCCCAGTAACTTTAATGACATGGATACAATAACAGTAACAGTCTAGCTACTGCTCAATAAACAGTCTAAACTAAAGCTAATCATAATCTCGTCCATCCATACTAAAGAGATATCAGTAACTAATCCATCAACTTATAGTCTCAATACAATCCTCATGAGTCATTAAGTATCTGTCTGTATCAGTGTAATCCAAAACGGTAACTACCATAACAATGAATCTGTAATTAGTCCTCTCCTCAACACCAATATGTTCTAATCCTATAGCCCCCAATAACTGAGATCAAATAATAACTAATATCAAACTCTAAGATATAGATCACCAATCATAATAAATCATCTCTGATAACTGAAATAGTCAATAACTAATCATGAATCAAATGGTATGTCCTCGAGATCAACAAGTCGACACACACTGAATAATATTAAATAGGAAACATCCTCAAAGAACATCGTAACAGGTCAACCTCAATATCTGAATGAATCATTAACTCAGTTATTATCGATGAGAGAATATCAAGTCAAGAGGTCCTCTACATAAAATATATCAACTGTCCTCTATACCTCAAGTCCAGTCCAAATCACAGTCCAACTCTGAAATAGTCCATGTACCATCTAATCATCAAGAACTCTAATCTTTAAGTAAAGTAAGATCATAACTTACATGTCCTCAAATAGCTGCAACATAGAATAGTTACTTCTGATACTTAATATTAATAACATATCATCTGATAGTCCTCATATACTCAACTATAGATTCAAGTCATCACAGCCAATTCATAATCCCAATAGTTCTATAATCATCTAGTTCCATTACTCGTCTATTAATCTGATATAATAATTGTTCTAACATACGTCCATAATCAGTACTAGTCTATTCACTCTGACAACTATATCTATTCATAAGGCTGCACAATTCCTTCTTCTATAAGTATCAATTATGATAACCAAACACTCGACAATATATCATGTACATACATCTAAGATCTATCATGACCAAATCATTATCACCAATATCTATCTCAATTACCCTCATGCTACATCCTGATATGTCTACGACAATACTCTAGATAAACATAGGACAAACATGGGGGTTCTAACATGTATCAAGAATCATGCATATCATATTCCTATACATCCAACATGTAAAATAAACGGGAGATGACCGTCCACCCCCACGCTCGATGATCTCCACACATAAACATGTAACATAAGAAATCTACTCAACAATTTACATCACATATAAAATAATATCTGCGATCATTTAATAAATAAAGAGAGAGAAAGGAGAGAGACACTCACATTGGGAAACCTGCACGTTACCGGGCGAGTCGCCGTTACGGTCGCTATGGTGTCGCTCTTCGCTGTCGACTGCATGGGAGGGTAGTCAGGGTGCTGGGGAAGGCCCAGCTGCAAGCTGGTGATCTCGCGCTCGCCGAAGGGCCTGGATTTGCCGCTCGCCTGAACTTGCGCACGCCAATGCAACACACCCATCTATACAATGAATAGAAACACATGCATATAAATCATGCATACCTATACATGATTATACATAAACACATGCATACATATCTAAATTAATAAATACATACTACTAACTATAAATACCTATTCATTAATTAATATGCATGCACAAATAAGTATCTATAACACCCAATACATGCACATAATGTAGACACACATGATAACTCACACTAATTTATTAACATGTAATTAATTAAAATAATATAAAATACCTTTAATAAAACTCACTCATGCATGCATGCAAAAACCCAAGGCACTCACGCACACACACACAATCTCACACATTTATATAACTTTTTAATTATTACACAAATGCCACCACACAATAAAATGTAAAGCTAACCTCGAGCCGATTTGCGGCGCACCGACGGAGGCTCCGACGGAGGCGTACGGGGTCGCGGAGAGTGTCGTTGGATAGAGCAACTCGCCGCGAAGGGCGTGGGGTGCGTACGCGCTCGCCGACGACGATCAACGGCATCCCGCGGAGAGCCCGAAAATAGCTCGGAGTAAGGATTTTTGCCGCGCACACACATAAATACCCACATGAAAAACATATATTATTTCATTAATATTACATTCATTAATATAATATTTAATATAATGTACAAGCACCTTTAATAAAACCCACTTTATGTATGCAACATTAATAAAGGGGGAAAGAGGGGAGATTACTCACGGCTTGAGGAGATGGCTTGGTGCTGTCCATGATACTCGGCCAAAGGATGGAAAAGGACGTGATGCGGCCTGGCTCACGGCCTGGTGGGAGCAGCAGGCTTGGCCAATGGGATGAACCCGGCCATGGCCATAGGTTGGCTTGCGGCAGGAAGGTTGGAGGGTGAAATATGCTGTTGGGGTGAAGCACGAACGGACTTCGATTGAGGTCGATGAACTTCGATGGAGAGGATCCGCTCGCCACAGATCTGTCGTGGGCTGTACTGCCGCTGCGCATCAAGGAGAAGATCCGGTTGTGTTGCCGGCCAAGATGGGAGTATGCTCCGGCTCCGGCGATGGCGAGGAGGAGCTCCAGCAAGCCATGGAGTGGGTGAGGTTTAAGATGGTGCTGCTGGAGGGGAATCTGCTGATGGATCGGCCATCGAGGGGGAGGTGCGGCTTGGGAGAAGAGAAGATAGATTAGGATTTGGTTTTTAGTTTAGGTTTAGAAGTTAGGATTTATTTATAGGATGGGTTATTGGGTTTTGGGAGAATAACTCAAATAATAATAATAGAAATAACTATAATAATATTAATAATCAATAGTGACACCAAAAATAGTAGGCAAAATACTAAGAAAGGTAATTAGTCATCACCACAGAAATAAATACAAATAAATGCTAATAACTTCTATACTAATAATAACAGGTAATAATAGTAATCCTAATTAATAATAATAATGACAATAATAATAGCAGCACTAAATAGAATAAATAATAACCTTAATGAATAATGAGAATACTAATTAAGTTAACAATTAATAATAATAATGGCAAACATAAAATATCAAATTACCAATTATTATCTCAAAAGAATTTCCATACTTAATAATAATAATCTCAGGAAAATAATAATCAACTTGATTCATTAAATACTCGGTAAATAAAAATGTAATAAATACCTAAAAAATAAAATACAGTACTATTAGGTTAGGGATATTACATTCTACCCACCTTAATAAAAATTTCGTCCTCGAAATTCACATAAGGTAGGGAATGGTAAAAATCAAAGATCAAGAGAGAACACAACAATCTTCTACATCGCCTCTTTGGGACACCACGATTCCGCTGCGCGCTCTGATCTCTGCTACCAGCTTCAATATGGAGTAAGCGATCTCAAGAGATAGAATCAGGAGGAATAGAATAGAAGGAAGGATGAAATCAAGATGGAAATCCAAATCACTCTAATTGAAGTGTTGGAATCATGAATATCAACAGATCAAGAATAGAATTTTCAAAGGGAGGACGATCAATTTCCAAATGGAGTCAATATTATCACGTGAATAGTATATGTATATTGCAGTGTCAATATAACTGTGTCAGGTTACAGGTAGGACTAGGTTCTCTTTTATGTCGAACCTGGCTTTGATACCACTCTGTAACGCCCCAATCCTAAGGATACGAGTCGTTATGGCGACGCATATACGCGAGAAAAATACCCCACGTATATACGCTAAGCCTAAATTGTAACCTGAACCAGCTATAATCAGAACTATAATAATCAAGGACCACTGCAATAATACATATAAGACTACACATGATAGCAATGAATAACAAGAAGAAAATGGCAGCTGAACCGAAGTCAAGGGTGAAATATAGGAAACAAAGAATAATAACAAGAATAAAATGCAAGAATACCAGAATCAAAGGGAGAGGACCCAAACTCCTCGCAAGGCGTACCGTCTCATCGAATACCTGCACATTAGAACAAACGTCCAATAGCTGGACGTGCAAATCCAGGGTCGTCAGAACGCGACCATAGTGAGTGTGTGTGTAAAGGGGAAAAGCTCGTGCAGAAGAAACAATGTGCATAAATAATAGTAAGAACAACTGCAGATAGAAAGACTAAATAACACAATAATATAACTGAACAGTAACACATAAAGTAAAAACATGAATACAGGTAGCAGACAAATGGCACAACTGTAAATATGCAATCAATATCAAAATGGGTATCCATCACATGTCACTAAACTGGTATCCAAGTCTGGTCCTGGTTACAATCATGTGGTTCTGGTTACAATCATGTGGTCCTGGTTACAATCATGTATACAGTCATGTGTCATAAGGCAGGGATAACCATTCAGGGTATAACGCAATGTGTTCATTCATTCATTCAATAACAATCAGTAATGTTCTACGTTATCTTTATCACTTTCCCACCGGCGTCCCACAACATCCGACAGCTCACCCTGGAGCCCGCACATCCAGTAGAACTCATCCGAACTCCGATATGCGGGTATCATTGTTCGAATAGGGAAAGAGACCAAATAACATACATCCTAGGGGTTATCATCATACAAGTGCGTGTGGATGCTAATAGGCACTGAGAATGCAATATCACGCTAACACCAGGCGTCACGTACAATAGATAGCCCTACAGATTCAAGAGGTGGCCCCCACAGATTCAAGAGGTGGGCCCCACCATGTGTATGGTGTGGCACTTTGCTCCGTGTGGCACTTTGCTCTGAGGGAAACAGGATTCTAGAGGTGGCCTCCGTGGATTCAAGAGGTGGCCCCCACCATGCTCCACGTGGCACTTTGCTCCACGTGGCACTTAGTTCCTTACAAGATCCGCCGGACGCTAGCACGATTATGGGATACATCCTCGTCAATCCCGACACCAGGCGGCAAACCGCCGGACGCCGGTTTGACTGTGCTATTAACAGGTCAACAGTACATGGGACATGGATACAGGGGTACAGGAGTACTAGATGTCAAGTAACAGTGATACAGTCATATATCAAGGTCCAGTGAAAGGTGTCTAGTGTACAGTCAGTGAGGTAATGCCATCAATAACAATCAATACCTTATGCCATTTCAATTACTGGGATGCTACGGGACGGTAACAATATCAGTACAGTAATAATCAATCAGTAATCGTATACACGGTGAACAATATCAGTAACAGTAACAGTAACAGTGACAGTAACAGTGTATACGATGAACAATAGAGCTGTACTCTGGTTACAGTCAATCAATCATTCCCTAGTAACTTTAATGACATGGATACAATAACAGTAACAGTCTAGCTACTGCTCATAAACAGTCTAAACTAAAGCTAATCATAATCTCGTCCATCCATACTAAGAGATATCAGTAACTAATCCATCAACTTATACTCTCAATACAATCCTCATGAGTCATTAAGTATCAGTCTGTATCAGTGTAATCCAAAACGGTAACTACCATAACAATGAATCTGTAATTAGTCCTCTCCTCAACACCAATATGTTCTAATCCTATAGCCCCCAATAACTGAGATCAAATAATAACTAATATCAAACTCTAAGATATAGATCACCAATCATAATAAATCATCTCTGATAACTGAAATAGTCAATAACTAATCATGAATCAAATGGTATGTCCTCGAGATCAACAAGTCGACACACACTGAATAATATTAAATAGGAACATCCTCAAAGAACATCGTAACAGGTCAACCTCAATATCTGAATGAATCATTAACTCAGTTATTATCGATGAGAGAATATCAAGCCAAGAGGTCCTCTACATAAAATATATCAACTGTCCTCTATACCTCAAGTCCAGTCCAAATCATAGTCCAACTCTGAAATAGTCCATGTACCATCTAATCATCAAGAACTCTAATCTTTAAGTAAAGTAAGATCATAACTTACATGTCCTCAAATAGCTGCAACATAGAATAGTTACTTCTGATACTTAATATTATAACATATCATCTGATAGTCCTCATATACTCAACTATAGATTCAAGTCATCACAGCCAATTCATAATCCCAATAGTTCTATAATCATCTAGTTCCATTACTCGTCTATTAATCTGATATAATAATTGTTCTAACATACGTCCATAATCAGTACTAGTCTATTCACTCTGACAACTATATCTGATTCATAAGGCTGCACAATTCCTTCTTCTATAAGTATCAATTATGATAACCAAACACTCGACAATATATCATGTACATACATCTAAGATCTATCATGACCAAATCATTATCACCAATATCTATCTCAATTACCCTCATGCTACATCCTGATATGTCTACGACAATACTCTAGATAAACATAGGACAAACATGGGGGTTCTAACATGTATCAAGAATCATGCATATCATATTCCTATACATCCAACATGTAAAATAAACGGGAGATGACCGTCCACCCCCACGCTCGATGATCTCCACACATAAACATGTAACATAAGAAATCTACTCAACAATTTACATCACATATAAAATAATATCTGCGATCATTTAATAATAAAGAGAGAGAAAGGAGAGAGACACTCACATTGGGAAACCTGCACGTTACCGGGCGAGTCGCCGTTACGGTCGCTATGGTGTCGCTCTTCGCTGTCGGACTGCATGGGAGGGTAGTCAGGGTGCTGGGGAAGGCCCAGCTGCAAGCTGGTGATCTCGCGCTCGCCGGAAGGGCCTGGATTTGCCGCTCGCCTGAACTTGCGCACGCCAATGCAACACACCCATCTATACAATGAATAGAAACACATGCATATAATCATGCATACCTATACATGATTATACATAAACACATGCATACATATCTAAATTAATAAATACATACTACTAACTATAAATACCTATTCATTAATTAATATGCATGCACAAATAAGTATCTATAACACCAATACATGCACATAATGTAGACACACATGATAACTCACACTAATTTATTAACATGTAATTAATTAAAATATATAAAAAAATACCTTTAATAAAACTCACTCATGCATGCATGCAAAAACCCAAGGCACTCACGCACACACACACAATCTCACACATTTATATAACTTTTTAATTATTACACAAATGCCACCACACAATAAAATGTAAAGCTAACCTCGAGCCGATTTGCGGCGCACCGACGGAGGCTCCGACGGAGGCGTACGGGGTCGCGGAGAGTGTCGTTGGATAGAGCAACTCGCCGCGAAGGGCGTGGGGTGCGTAAGCGCTCGCCGACGACGATCAACGGCATCCCGCGGAGAGCCCGAAAATAGCTCGGAGTAAGGATTTTTTGCCCGCACACATAAATACACCACATGAAAACATATATTATTTCATTAATATAATATTTAATATAATGTACAAGCACCTTTAATAAAACCCACTTTATGTATGCAACATTAATAAAGGGGAAAGAGGGAGATTACTCACGGCTTGAGGAGATGGCTTGGTGCTGTCCATGATACTCGGCCAAAGGATGGAGAAGGACGTGATGCGGCCTGGCTCACGGCCTGGTGGGAGCAGCAGGCTTGGCCAATGGGATGAACCCGGCCATGCCCATAGGTTGGCTTGCGGCAGGAAGGTTGGAGGGTGAAATATGCTGTTGGGTGAAGCACGAACGGACTTCGATTGAGGCCGATGAACTTCGATGGAGAGGATCCGCTCGCCACAGATCTGCCGTGGGCTGTACTGCCGCTGCGCATCAAGGAGAAGATCCGGTTGTGTTGCCGGCCAAGATGGGAGTATGCTCCGGCTCCGGCGATGGCGAGGAGGAGCTCCAGCAAGCCATGGAGTGGGTGAGGTTTAAGATGGTGCTGCTGGAGGGGAATCTGCTGATGGATCAGCCATCGAGGGGGAGGTGCGGCTTGGGAGAAGAGAAGATAGATTAGGATTTGGTTTTTAGTTTAGGTTTAGAAGTTAGGATTTATTTATAGGATGGGTTATTGGGTTTTGGGAGAATAACTCAAATAATAATAAATAGAAATAACTATAATAATATTAATAATCAATAGTGACACCAAAAATAGTTGGCAAAATACTAAGAAAGGTAATTAGTCATCACCACAGAAATAAATACAAATAAATGCTAATAACTTCTATACTAATAATAACAGGTAATAATAGTAATCCTAATTAATAATAATAATGACAATAATAATAGCAGCACTAAATAGAATAAATAATAACCTTAATGAATAATGAGAATACTAATTAAGTTAACAATTAATAATAATAATGGCAAACATAAAATATCAAATTACCAATTATTATCTCAAAAGAATTTCCATACTTAATAATAATAATCTCAGGAAAATAATAAATCAACTTGATTCATTAAAATACTCGGTAAATAAAAATGTAATAAATACCTAAAGAAAATAAAATACAGTACTATTAGGTTAGGGATATTACACATTATGTTTGCAAAGGGGGAAAACTTACAAAAAAAAAAGTGAGGAGCTAAATTACAAGTATTCTTAAAAGATTACAAGTAGATCTCCTCAGAGATTCTGGAGAAGTGTGCCAATAGGAGTCTGGTCAGCGCGCGACCACTTTGTCCCTTTGACGATGCGAGCGATGAGATTCCCTTCTCGCCTGGTTCGGGGAATCAGAGAATAGAAGGTTGGTAGAACCCTCTTACTGCTTCTCAAAATCGCCTTCAATAAGGAATTCCTTCTCGCCTGGTTCCGGAGATTCCTTGAGAAGAAGGACGATGATAGGGTATCAACACCCTGGATAGAGAAAGCAATTCTCTAAAAGGTCTCTGAATTCGAAAGCGCACGGTGCTTATGAAGAAGCCCGATCTTTGAGAAGATGCCAATCTCGCTGATGATCAATCGATGATCCTCCTTGATCTCCTCCGATCCTCCTCCCTTGTGCCCCTGACGGGCTATTTATAGGGAGAGCAAGGGTATAATCGTCCCCTTGAAGATATGGAAACAGATTGAACCTAATCTGTTTGAATCTGGAAAGTAGCCTTGCTGCGAGGCTAGGATAGCTTCTGCGGAGCTAGAATTGGCAGGTCGGTTGATCTGTTTTGATCCTTTCCATATTGTTGGGAGATTCTCCTTGATCCTCTTACTCGTTTCAAGAGAGTCAAGAGATAGCGGCAATCACCTGCCATATTTGAATCCTAATTGGATTTGATCAGATTGGATCCGATCTCATCAGGAGATTTGATTGGTCAAAGGTTGACCATAGTAGACCAATAACGGAGCTGCCCGCTTTGAAGCTCATAGCGGAGCTAGAGGCAACTCTTGGCGAGGTCCTGAAAAGAGGCTTTTCGGCGAAGCTATCAGTTAGCTTCCTGGCGATGCTCTGGATGATGCTAGCCTCTCAAACGAGGCTATCTCCTTGGGCTAATGTAATGCTAAATGCTAGCATTTTAGACCTGCTGAGGTCTGTTTAGAAACAATCCGGGTTCACTGTTCTGCTTGCTGGATCAGTGGGGTCCGAGCTGCTTCCTTGTCCCTTGGAGGTGGGTGGAAACTGGTCTTCAGCTTGTCTGTCCCTTGTCTTTTGTAAATGTCAACAAGTTTAGACATCGTTCGGACCAATGAGAATCTTGTCTTTTTTAAGTGTCAACAAACATATTTTGAGTGATTTATATTACTTGAATGTTACCTTTTGCTTTATACTTGTACACTGTACTAATAAGACTAAGGGCATATTCTTAAACAAGATAAAGTGGGGAAGTCATTACCCTTCCTTAGCCCAAAAACCATCTCCTTACTCATTATCCCTTAAGTAGACGGTTGCCCTAGGAACATCTCGGACACAAATAGGGATTGACCTAAGGAGGAAGTTGTTAGAAGTTGACTCTTACCAAATCGGTGTCTAAGATTGGGGATTGAGGGGCGAAACCCCGAAGGCTGGTGATTTGGCATAATTAGGCCCGTTGCTTAGGCACGGATATCTCCCACCAATCTTGCCCCTACCTGGCCGATTAACTTGTGGTGAGGTTCTACAATATACCTCCTGTGGATAATCAACAGTTAGGAGTCGTCTAGGTCTAAGCTCTATCCTAACATAGGTTAGATTTTTCTTTATTTTCTTGTTTGGTTATTTGTTTGTTTTTGTTTGTTCTTGTGAAAATGGATTATAATTACAATTATTCTGATTATAACTCAAATCCATATTTCGCCCCAACCTCTTTCAATTCAGATATTACCAACCCGGCATTACATAACTCTAACTAACCAAGTATGCCAAATTGGTCTTATCCGAATCAATATATGCCCCAACCCAGTACTATGAACAAGAATTTGGGGATTGAGGGGCGAAACCCTGAAGGCTGGTGGTTTGGTATAATTAGGCACGTTGCTTAGGCATGGATATCTCCCACCAATCTTGCCCCTACCTAGACGATTAACTTGTGGTCAGGTTCTGCAATATACCTCCTGTGGATAATCAACAGTTAGGAGTCGTCTAGGTCTAAGCTCTACCCTAACATAAGCTAGATTTTTCTTTATTTTCTTGTTGGTTATTTTTTTGTTTTTGTTTGTTCTTGTGAAAATGAATTATAATTACAATTATTCTGATTATAACTCAAATCCATATTTCACCCCAACCTCTTTCAATTGGATATTACCAACCCGGCATTACATAACTCTAACCAACCAAGTATGCCAGATTGGTGTTATCTGAATCAATATATGCCCCAATCCCAGTACTATGAACAAGAATGGGACAATCATCACTACTCTTCACCAAGTTGGTGGGGATACAACTTCCCCGAGTCTTACTATCAGCAACCTCGCCAACAAACAGCTTCATATAATCCATACCAAGACCAACCTATAGAAGAGAAATCTTCTTTAGAAAAGACATTTGAAGCCTTTCTTGAGTCTATACGACAAATACAAATCATAGCGGACTCAATTCTCTCAAATAATTTCTAAATCCAAGATCCTTACTCTAATTTCCAAGCCCAACCACAATAAAAAGAACCTGTTGACTTAGAATCATGATTCAGTCTCAAAATGATTGTATTCAATCCCAAACAGATTGTCTCAAATCTTTTAATAGGCTAGAAGCAAAAGTGATTCATTTGGTCCACACAATTAATGATAGGAATGAGAAAACTCTACCTAATATATTTTCGACTACTCCTGATTCTCCTAACCATATTGACGAAGAATTATGGTATCTTAGAGATTTTAACCAAGATTCAATTTCACCATAAAACTTTGAACTTGACCAATATCAACCCATTGTCAAATTGGCAAGTTTTCATTTCAATGAGATTGAACTTGAAGATGAATGCGATACTGATTCCCAATGTTGTGATTCAATTCCACTTTTTGAATCTATTCTGACTCCGATTTTCTTACCCGATTTAGACCCAATTCCGAAGCCAACACTAATTCCTATCCTCATAGAGCTTGAACATAAACCAACTATATTGGATAGTCACATTCCATTGTTAGAAAATGAATGTGAACTTGAATTCTATGATTTGGACCTAATCCATGAACCAACTCAGACTCTCGAACCTAAACTTGATTTGAGTTTTATACCCGAGCCAATATCAGTTCCTATTCCTTTCATTGTTGAGCCCAAATCATCCATTCCACAAAACCACATTCCACTGTTGGACCAGGGTTTAGATCAATTGACTCCGTGATGATATGCCAAGATTGGTCATATAACCAGAAAAATTTCATACTAGGATCTTACATGATCTTATTCATATTGGGGAGTATAAAAATACTAATAAGAAAGAGAAAATAAAAGGTGGGTTTCATGAAAATTCACAATATCTAAATTGGGTAGAAACGCTTGGCCCAATGAGACCACCACCAGAACCACCACCTTGAGATGACAATTTTTCTTCCCTTTCTCCTTTTTCATGTATTATTGCATTTCATTCATACATTGAGAACAATGCATGAGTTAAGTGTGGGGGAGGGTTTACTAACATGCTTACTTCACTAATTTAAAAAAAAAAATTCTTTCTTTTAAATTTTTGAAATGAAAAATAATTCTTTGACTTATTTTTGTTAAAAATTAAGTTAATTTTAAGGAATAAGAGGATCATAATTAGGATTTCTTATACTTGGTCAAAATAAAATTATTTGTTTGATTTTGAGGTTAGAAAGAAAAATTAGAAAAGTAATTTAGTCTTGATTTTTACCTTGATGAAATATGCATACTTTATACACTTACACACTTAGGGTTCTAAAACAAAGATTCTTATGCCTTATATAAAAAATATATATACATATATCAAAAAAAAATCTCTGATTAAGCTGGGCATTTGTGCCTCATAAAGCATAAGTATTCACGCCTAAAAGTGGTTCATATAAATAAAAATCCTTAATTTTGTGGCCTTATTTGCTCTAGTCCTAAGTCCTTGGGGAATTTTCTCACCCGGTGCCCTAAAATCGTCTGGCTTGGGAGTCAACGACTAAGGCTTGTTACATGGGCGAATTAGAAAGCCTAATAGAGTTAAGGATATTACAGCCATAAATTAAAAAAAAGAAAATAATATGGCATAAGAGTTAGAGTTGAAGAATCCTGAGCCAAATTTTCACGGTCACAAGATGCATTTGACTTAGGGTAAAATAATGACTAGATGAGAAATATAATTTTAAAAAACAAGTTTTTAAATAAAAACTAAGTTTAGAAATGACTAAGTTTTGATAATCATATGACTTATAGATTACTTGAATTTTACATTAATACTTCAAATATTTTTTTCTTTCAAAATGCGTTTCCAAAAAAATACTAACAGTTCATTTCTTTTTCTTCATGGATTTTGCGGGTGCAATCCACTGAAAGCCCTCACGAGACAAAACTTGTCCTCTAAGAGTAACCTAGAGGTTTAACGGCTTGTTGCACATGCTAAGTGCAATTGTGATTTTTACGAAAGTGAGTTAGGTTTGGTCAGTTCAGTTTTTCTTTTCTCTTTGTTTTGCTCGAGGACGAGCAAAAGATAAGTGTGCGGGTGTGTTTGGACACATATATTGCATACTACAATATTCTGTAATGAATATTGTAAATAACTTGTCTTAATGTCTAATTCATGCAGGGTATGATAGGGAGAAAATAATCATGAAATTTATCTAATTAAATTCAAAAGTTTAAAAGAAAGAGGATCGATTCAAATCCAAAGGTTCTAGAAGCTGTCTTATCTGAAATTTGGATATATCAGATAAGATAATATCATCTAAATTTAAGGAAAAAATGGATTGTTTAAAGATCCTATCTGTTTCGCTGAAGATAAATGAATATCTTATCAATTCTAGAAGACAAACTGAAAATCAAGAGGATAAATGAATAGAGAGAAGATCAACAGATGAGATGAAGCAATTTAAATTCGGATTCAGACTCGATACAGTTTAGCATTTTATGATAACTTTCGCTACCGAAGCTCAAATCTAATGATTCAAAATGCTACACAAAGAAGACTTAAAGGGCTATAATTCTTTTGTTGATTACGCTTCTAATTCTATCATTTGATAAGTGAATTTAGCAATCAACACGCCAACAAGCTGCAAATCATAATTGAATTTCTGGATAAATCAAATCAAGTTTGAAGATAAGGGGAGAATTCAAATTCAAAAATATACAACTCTTCCTATCTTTATATGTGTTCTATCCCTTTAGTTTTTTCTATAAATACCCTCATACCTCGAAGGCAGAAGGGGCACCATCTCAGAGAGAGCTTTAGTTTAGGTTTTTCTTTTCTTCTTCAATGTAATTTTTATTTTTTATTTTATTTTTAAGCTAAAGAGAGTTACATGATCAAAAGAGAAGAAGAGCTATTGTAGAGTGACACTATTGTAATCTTTTCTTCAAGAAGCTTATATTGAAGGTGACAATAAATGGAGGTTTCTCACTTTTCTCGTTGTGCTCAATCTCGCCGAAGCCTTACTTTCCTTTATTCTTTTCTACTACTTTACTTTACTCCATTCCATGCTAAGGTAAATTTCATTATAGTTCAACAGTAGAGGTAAATATTATTCTTTTATTTCTTTTTATTTCTGATTTTAAACACTATTCTTTATCTCTTTTTGTTTTCTTTTCTTTTATAACTAAAATATAACAATACCACCATCTTTTCGTCTACCATCTCTTTCTTAACTTAACATAACAATTTTATGTTCTTTTTATAAAACTGAGAAGATAAATATTAATTAGTTTTTGTAAATTAAAAGAAGAAACTTACATAACGCTTCCATCGCTGTCCCTCTCTGTGGATCACGACCCGTTAGCCCTAGGCTACAAGGTACAATTGAGAACCTAGCACTGTTCTAAGTTTCTGTATTTTTTTGTGCATGTTTGGCTCGATCAAAATTTTGGCGCCATTGCCGGGGAGGGACGGTAATTTTTTTTTGAATTTACTTTAACGATATAATTCCTTTTTCACTAATTACAGAAAATTAGGAGCTGCTGTGGACATATTTCTACTCTGTGCCTCTGTATAAGAAGGCAGAGCATTAGAGCCCATAATTATGATGAACTACTAACTGTAGTCTCTTGCAAGTTACTTTTCAGAGATTAGCTCTCTGCAGTTATTAGTTTATCTGCTTAATTCACTCTGTACATATTTCTAATCAACAGTAACTTGTTTCTTTGTAAATGCTAAAAAACGTTTAGACTCTTACATCTTAGGGCATCTGTCTATTTTGTTTCTTTACATTACTGTTGAAGAGTGCTGGAGAAATGTATGTTTGCATTGCATATAGTTTAGGAAACAAATTTTGAGTGATTCATATTACTTGAATGTTACCTTTTGCTTTATACTTGTACACTGCACTAAAAAGACTAAAGGCATATCCGTTGATTTCTGATTATTTGATGCGTTGTTAAATCATATTATTCAAATGCGATGGAGACACAGGCTACATCGTTTGGCTAGAATTTGCAACATCACCTTGCTCTGGCTGTCTACAATTTTTTTGACTGCTAGATTGCAGTTGTGGATTGAAGCTGAGGGCTTACAAGATAGATAGCAAGATCTGGGTGTCTACATAATTGTCACCATCTTGGCTCATAGAAGTTGCCACACTCCTGCGCGACTCAATTTACTCGAGACAAATTTTCCCTAACAAGACCAAAACACAATTAGAGTTAAAAATTCAAGGGTCAGAGAGTATTATTGGCAAGCAAAAACAAATGAGAGGATAAAGGGCCGTGTGATTTAGGTATTTGGCCCGTGAAGGGCAAAACATTATAAAGGTTACACCTCAATTGGTGCTATAAATACCAATGCCACCACAAGTAGAAATCCACAACAAACTCAATAGTCGTTCAATTCTTCATAGGGTACTAGTAAGAAGCAAGATGGGTAAATCTTCTCAATTTGCAATTGCCATCGTTCTCATGCTTGCATTTTCAACCATAAATCTCGCAGTCTCCATCGCTTTATGTTTGGAGCCTGCCATGCCAGCGGATATTTACGAGGTAAGACCGGCCACTGCAACACAGAGAACGATTCGGACTGCTGCGAAGCAGGCAAGATGTACCCACAGTACCGCTGCTCCCCGCCCATTACGGGCGACACACGTGCAACTATGACCATCAACAGCTTTGCCCAGGGTGGTGATGGAGGTGGCCCATCCGAGTGCGATAACCAGTACCACAGCGATAGCGAGTTGGTGGTTGCATTGTCTACTGGTTGGTACAATGGAGGAAGCCGATGCCTGAACTATATCAGGATCAATGCCAATGGCAAGTCTGTGCTCGCCAAAGTGGTCGACGAATGTGATTCTGTGAACGGTTGCGATGCTGATCATGACTTTCAGCCTCCTTGCCCCAACAATATCGTGGATGCTTCTCCGGCAGTGTGGAAGGCATTGGACATCCCCAAGTCACAGGTTGGGGACTACGACATCACTTGGGCTGATGCATGAGCAATTAAGCTATAATGGCGAAACAGAAATATTTGAGCTTTGTAGTGTAATATGTTGCAGTTCGAACAGCAAAATTGGGCTTATGAAAAGAGTTTGAAATTTGATGTAAGCAGAAGCAAGAATATTTGAATGAAGTTAATTTATCTACATCAAAGGTATATAGTTCCCATCTAAATTCATCACTATCTGAAGAAAAATAGAAAAAATGCTCTCAACAATAACATCGTTCCAAAATAATGTTGTTTGGATAAACCAGTGTCCAAAATCCAAAGAGCATACTGAACAATAAAGAACTCGCATTGGCAAAATTATAAGTCATCAACAAAGTCTGCCACAATCATTTCTAAATTGTGGCCATTAGTTTACTAGTACTCCTGACAGTATCATATTTCAAAAACTGCAGAACTGCAAACACTAACATACACCAAATGAAAACATCGAACCAAATGAAATCGAGCAAAGCAACAGATGTGTAAATGCATTTGCAGCAAAAAAAAATTGTTACTCGTCCATCTGTGCATTCTCTGCTTGCGATTGAGAAACTCTGACTTTGATCTTTGGGAGAGTGAGCGACTGGTCTTCTTTGAGCGCAATTGGTGCCTTGACCAGGTGGATGCTCTGCTCCAATTCTTTCGCGGCTTCTGTTTGATCTTTCTGCTTCTTCCCCTTCATCCTGTGGTCATTCCCCAAAATAATAAATTGAAGTGAAAAAGGGGGAGTTCAAGTTTACATGAAAGTAGGAAAGTTTGAGCACGTAGATCTGTTTGACAGAAAGAAACAGTGGCATTGAAGTGGGAGCAGTGGACGAAACAAACCTCATTTCGTGGTGTTTTGCCTCTCTACGTACTCTAACCTTGTCAATCTTCTTTATGGCCTTGAGCGTGTTCTCAGCAAGATTTCTATCATATCTCTCTGGCCTATTTCTCTTCCTCTCAAACTCAAAGGTTGAGCCCTTAAGGAGGATATACAAACATAATTATGTCTTTGCATTCAAAAATTCATACGTATAGTTTAACGTGTCTAACTTCTTATATTGAATATATTTAAAACTTATCATAATTTTATAGAGGTTAATAGTTTGATGGTTGTAGGCTGTCTAAAAATCATTAAGAGACAAGTCCTCAAGACGCAGACCTCATTCCATCGCGAAGGTCACATTTCAACGTCCTCAAGATGCGGATCTCACTCTAATGTGAAGGTTGCAAACGCGAACCTTGCGTCTATTGGCAAACACGAACTTCAAAACATGGGTGTGAGCAACTCTGCATGTCACCTCAAACGCGGGTCTGAGCAACTCTGCGTCTCACGCGGGTCTGAGTAACTCCGCGTCTCACATCTCACGCGAGTCTGAGCAACTACGTGTTCTGACTGAGACTCAGACTTTGAGTGTCACGTCTGTAACAACAACGCGAGGTCCGTATCCACCGTGAGACCTGCATTTCTGTAATAACTGACCCCAATTACTAGGTCAATTAACTTCCCATATAATGAGAGAGTTAATCCCCATTATGGAGGAAATCTAGGGGACAATTATACCCCTAAGACCCCTTATAAATAGCCTCAAGAGCTATAAGGGAGAAAAGAAGAGAGGAGAGGGGGCTTTTTCTGAGATTTAGAGTTGAGAATTCTCGAGGTAAAAGCTTCTTGCTTGTCAACCACAGAGGTTCAGAGAGAGAAAAGGAGAAATCAGTGGACTCTAAACACTTAGTGTGTTAAAAACAAAACTTTTTTCTGATTATTTTTTAGAGCACTCCAGAGAGAAGCTTGTCATTCAGCCGGTCAACAAAGAATAAAAATCACTCTCCATCACCACATAAGAACCCAACTATAAACAAAAGGGAGAACTAGATATTCTCTTTTGTAATCGGAATTATTCCATTGTAATCTTTTGTCCACTCAAAGAAATTTTACTTTGCATTATTTTTCCTACCAAACAAAAGATGGCGACTCGGCTGGGGATTTCATTCCCTACTAATGAGAACGTCGTGGCGCAAGCTGATGTCTAGCTCTTTGGGAAGACGGTGGAATCCCTCATCATTGATTCGACTAAGAGAAGTTCGAGGAAATCTTTTCCTTAGGCTCTGCTAGCCCCAAGACAATGCGGCAGTACCGCAAAGTCTCTTCTGAGACTCACTCTCGAATCTATTTGGAGATTTCTCCAAAAGTGGCCCACACTTCTGCTCACAGCGCAAGCGATGACACTTTTAACGAGATTCTGAAAACCTCTCGTGCAGCACACGCAGTCAGCATCAACATCTCTCAGGAGACCCGCAGGGCTAATGCATGATACACGATCAAAGCGATGGTAAAGATTAATTCCACCATCTCTCTCCTCTCCAAACTTTGCAATTTCTGGTTGTCGAAGGTTCCCAACAACTCTTCCAACTCACCGGAATGTTGAACGTTGACGATCATGCTTGTCGACAATAGATCAAAAATTCTGCAGATGTAATCTGTTCTGCAGATTCAGAATGCGAGGTTCATACCGACGTTTTTTCAAGCAATGCGAGGGCCACATTTATGCTCAAAACGCGAGTCCCACATTCCTCAACCGCGTCTCAGTGTCTAAATGCGAGACCCATATTCTGCCTGCTCCAAAATGCGGGACCCACATTCTGCCTGCTCCAAAATGTGAGACCCGCGTTCTGTCTATACCAGAATGTGACTTTCGCATTTCTAATTCTAAATGCGAGACCCGCGTTCTGAGGCAAATCCAACAAACGCTGGAGGTCCGATTTTCAACACCACGTGAGGTCCGCGTTTCAATAAAGAAATGTGAGACCCATGTTCAGAATGCCATGTCTTTAAGATATAAAGAGACAAAAAGCCCTCACCGTTATGAGTTTGAGGCTAGTTCCTCAGATGTCCCCGCTACGGACCCAAAATACTACCTGATAAGGAAGAGGAGTGTCCACCAAATCACTCTTCAATGTTACTACAAGCGGTTCATCTTAGAAGTACTTTTTGATTGCCTTTGCGGCTTTCAGATAACCAAGCCCTCAGTTTTTAGCCGATTATCAGCGGCCTTAAGTTCGTCCAAGAGATGATGATCCCGGAAGAAGAAGTCGTTCTCCAACATCGAATACTCAACAGTGACTGCAAAATGGTAGGGCCAAATCTCACACCAAGCAAGTCCAAAGGGAGGCAACTGAGTCAGTTCAAAGGAGTCGGACATTGACCGGTCCCCAGATTTGAAGGATATTCATGTCCAACTGAAGGGGTCTACTGACACACTCAGACCCGTACGAGAACAATTGCCCCAGTTGACTACAGCCTGTTGGCCAGGAAAATTGAGGTGAACGATGAGCACTCTGCAGTCGTTGAATCCAAGTCTTCGAATTCTAGTTTGGAGACAATAACCTCTGCTTACATGGCAGGCACTCCCAAGGAAGTGGCCAGGAAATTTGAAGAGTAGGTCCGAGTCTAAAGAAATAACTCGATATGATTCTACTCAGTAAGAATTTATCTATACCCTTAAGTAGATGCTTTCACAGCTGTTTAAGGAGGAAAGAAATCAAAGGACAAAACTCTTTCTAAGAAGTCTAAGGGCAAAAGAAGGAAGGGGAGAGCTCATTCTCTGCAAACACTGAGAGTGAAGAGCATTCTAACCTGAGCCTTTCAAATCTTCATCAGAAGAGGAGGATAACTCAAAAAATGAAAACATTCATTTCAAGAGGATGAGTAAATTGTATCAACGTCTCGAAGCCCTAATAAACTGAAGTGGTCTTCAAGATGTAGGGATAATCCAGCCCTACCCAGCAAAATGGGACACGACTCCCTACCCTCTTAAGTTCAAGGCACCAACCCTGTATACTTTTGATGGTAAAGGGTTACCGAACTAGCACAAATATTATTTTAAATCCTAAACTGGGAATGTAGTATCAAACGATGCCATCATTCTCGATTGTTCATTAGCACTCTTAAGGGGGTTGCCTTTGAATGGTTCATGAAACTTTCTGCCAACTCGATCAAGATATGGGCCGACATTGAGAAGTATTTTTGGCTCATTCTTTAAAGACGATACAGAAATTTCAGTGCCAACTCTTCTTACAGTCAAGCAAAAAAAAGAAAAGTCTATCAAAACTTTTAACAAGAGATTTCAAAGCATAGCACTCTGCTGTCCCAGTGGCATGACTCAATCCACACTAGTTGAGACATGTCGCCAAAATCTGCAGACTGCCATCCTCGCTCAAATGGGAGTGGCAGAATGCCGCACTTGAAAGCAGTTGGTGTTACAAGGCAAACATGCAGAAGAAATTGTTGCCCAGGTCAAGACTGAAAAAAAGGACAGAAAACCAAGACTCGACAAACCAATACGGAGCACCTCAGAGTCATCTTCTCAACCAAGAAAAAGAGATACTCTGACAATGGAGGTCAAGTCACCTTTGAAGCCCCAGTCGGATAGAGGGGGTGGGACTCTCAGCCAAGCACATGCCAATAAATTATACTCCTTCAAGGATAAGCACGTGGCCTCTCTGTTCAAGTTACTCCAAAAGAGTAACAAACTCAAATTCTCGAAGGTCAGACATCCTGAAGAGACAAGAAGGACTGATGATCCTAGCTACTGTTTATGTGCAGGATGTTGGGATACCCTACTAAGAATTGTACATCTCTAAGGATGTTCTTTAGGCTCTGATTGACGCAGAGGTAATTAAGCTCGTCCAAAGCAAAAGAAGGTGACTGCCAATATGACAACTATATCACCTATTCAATTTGGCCAGGATCTCCTGCTGGTGCCAACCGGAGCGGTTCCCATCCCGAAAGGTGAACTAAGAGTGATCAATACTGATCCTCGTAACCAGAAAGAGAAATGTCTTGTTCCTATTGCTACTCCTCGGGAGAGACAATGTGGGTCCATCCTGACATTGTCAAAGCCAATTGTGGACGACTGTCACAAATAAGAAGTCCAAAGGCAACGCCAAAGCATTCTCAAGCAATATAGTGGGTATCTCTACCAGAGAAACTGAGGAGGATGTTGCTTCCCTCACCAGTTCAGGAGAAGAGGAGTCCGCCTTTGCTGCTGACACAGGTGCACCTCCCACATCGAAGGCTTGATTTGGTATACTTGAAATAGTATGGCGAGTTGATTGTAACCTCCCCTCAACCAGCTGAGGAGACAATCGAGCAGTGCACAAAATCATTCGTGAAAAAATAGAAAGAGCTTCGCTCTGAAAAATCAATCCAGAAAGGCGGTGTGGGACCATTAACTTCCTTCCGTTTTGATATCTTGGCTCAGCCAGCCAACATTCTTGCTCGATCACCCTTTATGAACTCTTGAGACTTTCTTCTACAAGAGATGCCTTAAGAGAAGCATTACCAGATGCAAAGGCTTTCATGACCCAAATTCCTACTATATGTGGAAAGGAAGTCGACAACTATTACCACCACACCTCAAAGCAGTTTTCCTGCATCACCTTCACCCCAGAAGATATGCAGGTTAAAGAAAAACATGATAGACTCCTATATTACATAGGGTATATTGAGTCATCTGAAATGAGCCGTATTTAGGTTGATCTGAGATTCGCGTTGAGCATTATGTCCCGCAGGGTCATGCAACATTTGAGGATCCCTACTCACTGATTGAGCACCACTCAAACAACCATCTATAGCTTCAACGCCAATGGTACACGCCCGATAGGAAAAATCAAGCTCAGATGTCAAATTGGGGACCTGATATCCAAGGTAACATGCTATGTCATTGACGCTGATCCTCGTACAACCTGCCGCTAGGATGACTTGGATTCATCGCAACTCCATCATCCTATCCACTGTTCATTAAGTAATGAAATATGTTGATGAATAGGAAAAAGTGAGAACGTTGATTGTTAAAAGGCATTCATTCAATAAAGTCAAGAATTACTTCACTGATTCTTTCCTCTATTAAGATTTTCTTAAGACTGATAAGAAGCTGCACCCAAAAGAACCCGACTCTGGTAATGAAGCTGATAAGAGTGCCTATAGGACATAAATCCCCTTTTAATGAGTATTGATTAGCTTAATTTCAATAACACCGATAATGTTGAAGGCGAGTGATTTATCAATGAAAATTTAGATTAGGCTTACTTTTCTGCGTTTACTTCTAATTCTGTACCCGTCAGATATTAGTACTGATATAGATGGTGACCCTTAATCAGCAATGGATGCTCCGACATCATTGCTGCACCAATAAAGTCATCTCATATGGTACGCGAAAAGATCGACGACGCAGGCAAAACTTTCTTTGAAGTACCAGCCACGCGAAAGGGTCAAAAGCCGATTCTGTTTGGAAGAATCGAGTCTGTCACGTCACATGATGAAAATAGTGCTGTATGATTTTTACCAAAGGATCAGGCCTTAATTTCGACAAAGGAAAGCGAGCATTACTTCGTTCATTTGTACCAAAAGGTAAAGACCCTGACCACTATCACCAGACCCAAAGAGGACTCGATTATGTATCTATGCCAGTCTCGTCAGATTCCAGATATGAAGAAGGCATCTATCATGATAGCTCATCAGCAACATCGCCGTGGGACTCAGACGTCAGCGTCAGTGTTATCTTCAAATATCTCTCAGTGAACATTGTATCAGCCATCCATTTGAAGCTGACGGAGAAGATAGTTTTTAAATCTAAAGAATTAATCCAGTCGAACTCTGATCCATAGATTAAATACTTAAATACACTCTAGAATGTGCGCTTTGAACAATGCGAATCACCCACTGAGGATAAAGTGACTTAAATAAATCTTGGAGATGAGGCTAACCCAAGCCCACTTTCATAAGTGATAGCTTATCACTTTCAGAGAAAGAGACTTAATACATCTCATACGAGAGTATACAGATATCTTCACTTGGAATTATGAGGACATGCGTGGGCTCGATCCCAGATTGCTATGCATTGCCTCAATATTAACCCGGACGCAAAGCCGGTTAAACAACAATAATGGTTCCGTTCTGAGATCATAAAAGCAATCGAATCAGATGTCAAGAAACTCATACACTCTGGTTTTTTCCGAAGTGCAACATCCTGATAGGATGGCAATAGAGTTCCTGTTCCCAAAAAGAATGAAAAGATCCGGATTTACATCGACTACCATGATCTAAATGATGCTTGTCCTAAAGACAAATTTCCTCTCCCGATCACGGATAATATGATTGACAATATGTGTGATTTTAAGAGGATGTCTTTTACGGATGACTTCTCAGGGTATAATCAAATAAAGATGTACCCTGAAGATGAAAGCACACATCTTTCAGGACTCCTTTGGAAGTATATGATACATGGTAATGCCCTTTGGCTTGAAGAACACTAGTGCAACTTATCAACGCACCATGAATATGATCTTCTATGAGTATACATGCAAGATTGTAGAATGCTATGTCGATGATATCGCTGTGAAAAGCTGCAACAAAGGAAATTTTCTTGGAGATCTGAAAAGAATGTTCGACATCATGCGGGCTCACAAGTGAAGATGAACCCAACTAAGTTCTTCCTGGGGGTAGCTAGTGGCAAATTCCTCGGATTTGTTGTTACATCCAAAGGAATTCACCTAGATCCAGAGAAAGTCCGCGCCATTCAAAAGATGGGAACCTCTGAGAAATCTTAAGGAACTCAGAGGCTTATAGGGATGATCGACTTATATCCGAAGATTTATATTGAATCTTTCAAGATGCTGCCAACCCTTCACCAAACTAATGAAGAAGAGAGTCTCATTCGTTTGGGACAACACTTGCCAAAAAGCATTCGAAGAGATCAAGGAGTATCTCATACACCCTCTCATTTTGGTAGCTCCAGTATCACAAAAACCTTTCTTATTATATGTTCGAGTCATGGATCATTCCCTGGGAGTTTTTCTAGCTCAGATCAATGATCAAAATCATGAACAATAAATCTACTATTTGAGTAGAACAATGATTGGGGCGGAGCACCGTTACAACCCGATCGAGAAGGAATGTTTAGCCTTAGTCTTCGCCATTCAGAAGAAGCGACACTACCTTGTGGGATAACACATTCATGTCATTTCCAGAGTTAGTCCCCTGTGATTACTCATGACAAGACCTTTTTCGCTGAATTGCAAATTAACGAAATGGGCCATATTGTTCTCACAATACGAGATGCAATTCATGCCACAAAAGGCGATCAAAGGTCAAGCTGTGGAAGATTTCCTGGCCGATCACCCAATTTCAGGAAGTTCAAAACTTTATAATGATCTTCCAGATAAGATTGCAGAAGTTAACGTGATCCACGTCTCCTCAGAAGAATAAGAGTAGCAACTATTCTTCGATAGAGCATCAAGAACAGGTCCTGAGGGAAATATCGTTGAAGGTGTGAGGGTTGTACTTATTTTTCACATAATTATGTGATCCCACGTGTGTTTTCATTACCTGAGTCATGTTCCATAATGTATCAAAATACAATGCTCTTTTGATCGGAATGTAACTTGCTGAAGAGACCTCAAAGCGTACTATGATTCAAAGCTCATCGTCAACCAGGTTCGCGAGAAGTACAAAGTCTGATATGAAGACTTGGTACCCTATCACAACGTAACCATTGATATGGCAAAGAAGTTAAAAAACTTCTACATTGACCATGTACCACGTCAGCAAAATGTGCATGCATATGCATTGGCATCTCTCACTGACTCATTGGCCCTTCCAGCTGGCGCCATAGAGAAGGTGCTTATCTACAGTCGTGACTTGTACTATTGCAAATTTGCTCTTAAAGACAGTAAAGCTCTAAGAGGAGATCTTCATGTTAAAGAGGTTCTTGAGACTTCAACAAGACTCGAGCCTAGAAATTAGCGATTCTCTTATATTGACTTCGTCTTGTATGGTATATTGCCTGACAACCCTAAGGAGGCGACTGCCATCAGAAAGAAAGCTCCTCGATTCGATTACAATGCGATTAGGCAAACATTGTATCGTCGCTTGTATGACGAAATCTTATTCTGATGCCTTCATATAAAGAGGCACATGAAACCTCAGGAAGCTCATGGAGGTATGTGTAGAGCTCACCAACCCGGACCTAAGCTCAGCAATCGGTTCAGAAGACTTAGCTATTATTGGCCGAAGATGACCTCTGACGCCATCGTCTATGCTAAACGATGCCATGCCTATCAGATCTATGGTGACTTTGTCCATCAAGCACTGGGACATCTTCATCAACGTCCTCTTTATGGCCATTTGAGATATGGTGAATAGATATTATCAGACTCATCGGACATCCAAAGGACATCGCTTCATCTTGGCCATAACTGATTACTTCTCTAAATGGGTGAAAGTTGTTCCATTGAAAGAAGTGAAGACATCAAATGTAATCAAGTTCATCAAGATCGCATACTCTATCATTTTGGTGTACCCCGGACGATTGTCCATAATAATGGATCCCAATTTGTCAGCCAAGCATTCCAGAGTTCAATGTCTTATAGAAGCTTTTGACAAGACCATTGGAAAGCTTCTTAAAAATTTGTCTTAAAAAGTCAACATGACTGGAATGACAAATTAGGCGAATGCCTATGGGCTTACTGCACAACAATGAGAACCCCAACAAAGGCTGCGCCATTTTTCTTAGTGTACAGATTTGAAGTTGTACTTCCACTGAAGACTCAAATCCCATCTCTGCGAGTTGCCTTGACAACCAGGATGACAGATGAAGAGAAGCATCGATTGCGCATCCAAGAGTTGAAGCTTTAGATGACAAATATCTGCAAGCCCAATAACAAATCGAGCTCTATTAAGTTTGAATTTTTAGGGCCTTCAATAAGAAAGTTAGAGAACGGATTTTCAAGAAAAGTAACCTTGTCTTAGCTGTCAGAAGACCTATGGTTATGACACATAAGACGAAAGAAAAATTTCAACCCAAATGGGAAGGTTCATTTATAGTAGAGTCACTTTACTCAAATGAAGCATATCGCCTTATAACTCCGGACAGTGATACGCTCATGATGCCAATCAATGGAAGATTCTTAAAAATTACTATCCTTAAAGGGACTCTTCTCATGATCAGGTTAATACTACACCTCTGATTAAAGCTTTACCCTGATCAATCAGATGGATTAGAGTTTGAGATCCAAAAATTTTTGGAGAGTGCCAAAGAAGAGCATCCTCACTCATGCGTCACATCACAGTCGATCGATGCGGAGTCAACCGAATATTACGACATTGTGATGCATGATGTTAATATCGAAGAAAATAAAGTTAGAAACTTCAATTTTAGCTTTGTCACTCTTCTCAAGATCAGGTTAACACTACACCTCTGGTTGAAACTCCAACCTGATCAATCAGACGGATTAAGGTTTGGGATCTAAAATATTTAGAAGAGCACCAAAGAAAAGCTTCCTCACTTAGTGGATCACATCGGTCGATCGACGCCAAGCCGACCGAACATTTGAGACATTATGATGCATGATGTAAACATTGAAGAAAAGACAAAGGTAAAATATCAAGTTTTTAGCCTTGTTACTCTTCTCTAATATATAGACATGCGCCCATATTCAACTTAGAAGAATAGGTCATATTTTGAAGTCGAGCATGCCTAAGCAACAGTTTTAGGCTCTTTGTAATCATTCCTCTCGATCCAGAAGGATGGCTTATCTAGCCTGACTTTTTCATATGTAATGTTAACATGCCTCCCTCCTCCTGCTCGATTGATCAAAGCTTGACCCAGTGACAAAGCATCCGAATGCTCGATGGTGGATTTAAATGAGTTTATCTGATAACTTATCAAGCGAACTCATTGAAGAAGCTTCATGACACATCTTTACTGAATCTTTCCATTGATTCACATTCATATCAAGGTGTGGTGTTTGGTTGACTCTCATAAAGAATAGAATGAGTTTATCTGATGGATTATCAAGCCAAACTTATTGAAGAAGCCTCGTGATGCATCTTTACAGAATCTTTTCATATCCACATTCAGATCAAGATATGCCATTCGGTCAACTCTCATAGAAAATCGAATGAGTTTATCTGATGACTTATCAAACCAAACTCATTGAAAATAGTTTGTGACGCATCTTTGCAGAATTTTTCTTTTGTTTTCACATTTATATCAAAATGTGGTAACTGAATGAGGATTAAAGAGGACTCCATGAGAAGGTTAATTTACAAACAAAACCCTCACGGAATTCAAATCCACCTCTGTGATCCCCAGCTCATCTGCGCAGTGAAAACTCAGAAGATACACTACTCTCATCTAACATCTACAATAGCTGGATATAGAAAAACAGTTATTGTTGGCCAAAGGTTACATCAACCGGTTTTTGAGTTTTGATGATTACAAAACATATATAGTTTATTTGTACTAATAATTTTCTAGTGTTTAAATGTGTTTCAGGTTTTAAGGATTCATGTTGTGTTATTTCCTAAAGATGACTCAATTCGGGATCGTTTGATTCAAGATGTCTCAAATCGGGTTCAAGAACTCAAGCTATGCATCATTCCATAGAGAAGCCCTTATTTGAAGACCTTGTAGTCACCTAGAACCTTTGTAAGAATTAGTTTATTAAAGAACGAGGTTATGTTAAGTTGGCTCAAGAAAACACACACACCCCTTCATTTTTCAAAATACTGTTTTTGTTTTGGGAAATTTGTTTTAGGATCATGTCTTGATAGGTTTTACATGACTCAAAATTTTTATAATTTTATATCTCGTTTATATCATGTATACCAACCTTTATAGTATGATACTTAATCATATAGCCTTACAAAAGTATTTTGAAAATTCTTCAAAGTTCAGAAAAATTTCCTATAAAAATCCTGTTTTCAGGCCTGTCGGTCGACCGGATCCATTTCAGGCTTGATCTGTCGACTGGAACCGATCGACCGAGGCTTGTGGTTAGGGCGTGCACGTTTGTGCACGTCTGTAGGTCGACCGACCGGTC
>JAVJIF010003772.1:0-87437 GCA_038442645.1 Agave tequilana | reverse complement strand
CGGATCGAGAAAAGTAGCCCGTGAACGAGAGGAGATGAAGAACTTAAATGACAAACTCCCTCCCAGATAGTAGTCCTCCAGAATACCCGAGTACCGTTCCATTGCCTGAGAGGCCTACTGCCACGGAGGCCACAAGCGACGAGCAATCTCAAAGTCGGAGGTGCCACAGAACAGCTGCCCCACTCCATTTGAGAAATTCGATGGCAGATCGAGCTTTCCTTATCCCTGAATGAAGATAGACCTGTTCATTCTCGGAGGAATACCTAGGAGTTCGTCTGCATCCAAGATCTCGACAAGCTCATATAAAAGCAAGTAGAGGGAGCAAGTATTCCACATCTTTGCAGATTCAGAGCCATCGATACTGATGCATCCAATTCTCCTCTCTTGGGGGACATACTTGAATATGAATTTCCCAAGAAGTTCATAGTTCCGACCTTTGATTGCTATTCTGGTCAGAGCGATCTGATTGTACACATGCATTGCATATTTAGTGTCACATGTGTCACATTTCTTCATTTATTTTTTAATAAAACTCTGCTATTTAATTCATTTTCATGTCTTGTGATATGCATGGTAATTAATGAAGAAAAGGGTGAAATAGACTGGTTTATCCAATTAAATCCAAAATTCAATGATCAGGCAAATCAATAGGGATCTATTCAAATCAAAAGGTTTTAGAAACCTTTCTATCTGAAGATTGGGTATATTAGATAAGATATACCTGTGACAAATCAGTAAAAACGGATTTTTGAAGATTTAATCAGTTAAGATGAAGATCAAAGGATGTATCGTCAAATCTTAGTTGAAATTTGAAAATCCAATTGGAGATAAACTAAGATAGGAGATCGACGATGGCTGCGCTCCCAGATCTAGCCCAACAGCCAGATCATGGTCGCGCAAACGCAGCTTACGCGGCTTGAATGAGTCAGTTAGGCGAGCGGTTGCTCCTCCTATCTTCGCTATCCCTTATCCCATTTCTCCTATAAATACTGAAATTTTCAAAGGCAGAAGGGCACCACTCCAGCAGAGAGTTTAGCATAGTTTTAATTTCTAGTTTTAACTTAGATTTTTCTTTTTTTATTCTTATGTAATTTTCTATTTTATGTAAAGTAGGTTAGAGAAAAAATTCATGTTAAAAAGAGAGAGTTGTATTGAGAGTGACATCATTATAAGTTTATCTCTTTTCTTACATAATTTTTCAATTAATCGAAGGTTACATTTTATGTTATTCTTTTCCTTGTTTTTGTTTAAATTTCCTCTGAGGTGTTTGTAATCCAAATGAATCTGATAGCCTCGAATATGTCTTACCCTTGCAAGTGTCATTGATGGCTTATGTTGATAGATAACCATTTCTATATTATTTTATGTTTGTACTTTTATTTGATAGCTTAGGTTTGGAATGGGGAAGGTCTTATATGCCATGCTTTGATCGCTTTCAAGCTAAGGTAAATCGTTGCAACGGATTCAGGTAAGCAAGCGCCGAAGAGTAAGTAAATATTCTTTAGTTCTTTCTTTCTTTATTTTAGAGGTTAGAAACACATCTTCACAACCAATATTTTTTCTCTCTTTATTATTCTTTCCTATAATTTATTTTTTTCCTTTCTTTTCAAAACACCAACAGCGTCACCTTTTCCTCTTTTACCATTAACTTTTCTCTTTTCTTTTAAGAAACAAAGAAGAACTATTTAACCCGATCTAGTAACTTAGAAAAGAACTTACTAAAATCTTCTTTTCAGTCTCTCCTTGTAGATCATAACCGTATAGACACTTGCTATAGTGGTAACATTGAGTAATCAAGCACATTTTATTCTGCATTCCTAAATTTTACATTTTCTGTGCACACGTTTGACTCAATCAAATTTTTGGCCCCATTGTTGGGGGAACAATAAGTTTTCTTTTTGATTTACTTTATTGGTTAACTTGTTTCATCTCTGTTTTAGTGTGCATAGTTAAATTTTAGGAAACTAATAGCTGCAGTGGAATACAGCTGCCCTGTGTCTCTACTCAAGAAAGCAGGGCACAAGGATACTATTCTGCTCCGAAAATGGGGAAAAGCAGCGTTTGTGAGGCAGTTTAGTATAACTACTAATATATTTCTCTTACAGGTTCTTATACACTGTAAGATACAATTTCTACAGGCTTCAGATTTTTTTACTGTATTCAACACACTTTTCTCACATCAACAGTAACTTAGTGATTGTAAATGGTAAAAAATGTTTAGACTCTTGCATCTTAGGACACGTGTCTAAATCTTTTCATTTTTCATTACTGCTGAAGAGTGCTGGAGAAAAAGTACGTGTACATAACATGTAGCATTAGGAAACACATTTTGGATGAAATACATTGCTTAAGTATTATTTCTGCTATATACTTGCACATTCGAAAAAGATTAAGGGCATATCCTTAAACAAGATAAGGTGAGAAAGTCATTACCCTTTCTTAGTGTGGGGTCGGAAAATTGAAAATATGTATTACAAATTTTTCTTGAATTAATGAAAGATTACGATAATTCTAAAAATTTCAATTACAAGAGAGAAAAGATATTCAAGCTCAAATCTCCTTTTTGTTTAATGTTGGGTTCTTTGCGTAGCGGTAGAAAGTGAATCTTATTTTTCGTTGACCGGATGAACGTCAAGCTTCTTTGAAACTTTTCTCCTTGAATCACTGATGGAGTAGCACAACTCCTATCAAATAAATCTCAAAGAGATTTGGGCAAAATTTGAACACAGTAAGTTTATGTAGAAGAGTTAAACTATTTGTAATGCCAATATTCCTCAGCTAAAAAATCCAACCACTTTTCAATAGCAGCTTTAACTATTTATAGGGGGTTCTGGAGGTAAAACTATCCCCTAAAAAACATCCACAATGTGGGTTAACTCCCCTCATTACGTGGGGAGTAATTGACCCAGTAATGAGCGTAGTTACAACTGGGACGCAGAGCTCATTTACAGTTGAAATGCGGGCTTCAGCTCTGTGTTTAGCCATTGAGATGATGCTGGATGCGGGCCTTGAGCTCCGCGTTGGGTACTACTATGGTGTTGAGAGGCAGGTTTCGAGCGCTGCGTTTTTGTTCTGCAGTGATGCTGAGACGCAGGCTTCGAGCCCTGCGTTTTGGTATTGCTGTGGTGCTAAGACGTGAGCTTCGAGCCCCGCGTCTTGGCACTGAACCAATGGCTTATGAACATTGCATTTGACGAATTTGTCTTCAGTGATTTTTAGACAGTTTATAGAACCCTCCCCAAAGTTTTCAAAACTTCGCGGTTGACTGGGACGGGTTTCGAAATACTTTGGACGTTTCTTTTAGTAGCAAGCTCTCAAGACTGGACTGGTAATCTTCTGAGATACCTTGAGCTTGATCTTGTCTGGATTTCGGGCTTCGTGAGTGTACTGTTAAACTCTTTGAAGCCACCAGAGATAATCGTCGTGAGTGTTTAGATACACAGTCCAGGCCTCATCGGTGCTCTGAGCTGGTTATCGGTGTACTGTTGAATCGGGAGAAATCGTCAACTGCTTTTGTTCATATACTGTTGAACTGATTGCAGAAACAGAGACTGAACACAAGTCTTGTAGACGCAAAGGTCATGTTGCCTTGGAGACGCAGACCTCGTCTAAAATAGAAACGCGACTCTCATTCATTGAAGAGAGGTGAACATCGAGTGGAGACGCGGCTCGTACTTTGTTGAAGAGATGAGGCTCTGTTGTTTTGCCAAGACGCAAGTTTCATTTGAAGTGAAGACGCACCTTTCACTTGATGTAGAAACGCGAACTTGATTCAAAGTAGAGATGCAGCTCTCACTTGGAACAGAGACGTAACTCTCGAGCGTTACGAACGCGACGTTCTTCTTGTTTAGAGACACGACTTTTATGGAACGCGAGCCTCGCGTTTGAGTGCATTGACAAGCGTCCGGCCTAGATTGACCTCGAGATACGCACCGCGTATTTCAGCCGACGTGTCTTCTTATAAAAGACTCAGCGCATCCTTTCAAGAGTCATCATTTGACTCTTCTTCCTTCTTTAACTCTGCGTCCAGAGTTTGTAAGCTTTTTCAAGCTTAGAACCCAAAGCTTCGAGCTTTCATTTTCAATCTTCTCTAAAGATTTTGCCGGTGAAATGGCCCCAAAACAAAAGCAGATCGCCTCCTCGTCTGGCACCTCTCCTTTGGCCGCTCAAATGGGTGGCGCACCTCCGGCAGAGGCCCCCATTTCAGGTAAAAATGGCTTTCGTAATTTAATGTACTCAATTAAACTTCTGTTGAAGTTAAACAATCAACGCGAGGTTCATGGCCTGCGTTTGAATTGTAGACGCGGCTCTCATGTTGATGAGCAAAATGCGGGTCTGAGGATCCTCGCGTCTCTGTTTTATCAACTTGATTCCTATGTCTGCATATTAAACGCAGTGCTGCGAACTTCGCGTTAGAGTATGCTGAATGTGGGTCTCGCATGGTTCAGTCCGCGTTTAAATTCCAATTCTTAGAAAAGTTTTCAAGTCTTGGAGTTCAAACGCGAAATTCATGTGATCCTTGCATTTTTGAGTCTCACTCTTCTTCTTTTTGAACGCGGGTCTCAAGTGAGCATTGCATTTCAGTCATTGAATGCGGGTCTTATATAAGCCTCGCATTTTAGTCATTGAACGCGGAGCTCATATGAGCCCCGCATTTCAGTCATTCAACACGGGTCTCATATGAGCCCCGCATTTGGGCTTCAATACTTAGTAGATTTCAAGCCTTTTTTTTTGTACACTAATTGTTGTGTTCTTCCTTTTACAGTATGATATTCCTCTAATCTTTTATCCAAGAAGTATCATTTTGGACATATCGGTGGTGCTGACCTGAATATGATTTTCATTCTTCAGAGGACTGCTCTGGTAATTGCTGATAAGTCAAGGGAGCGACGGAGTCGGGTCAGCAATGCAAGTATGCTTACTCTCCGGGAAATCATTCAGATGGTCGGTTCGAATTAGATTCCCATGCCCTACTAAGAAAGCCCGACTTCTTCTTCGATGACTCGATTCAGGAGGATAAAGTAGTTCTTTATGACGGAGATTGTAAGTGACTCTGTCAAATAGATAACAGGAGATTCTTCCTCCCGAACATGGAGTGGATATATCCCTTACCATACCTGAAACATATGTCTGTACGTCAGACGATGGACTGGGAGTTGGTTAAGCCAATCTCCAGAGTTTTCCTGGGCAAGATATGTGCCCGCGAAGTCTTCACAGTCGGTCATGGGAGGGACGTGCTGGGTTGCAGCCTGGATTGGTCAGAGCTAAATACCTAACAAGGGAGACTCCACAACTAGCAGCCGCCTTCATCGAACAATTTCTGGACGTGAGAGGCGATTTTCCTCCAGAATTCCATGCAATTGGGTGGATTCACTCTACCGACAATATGTGGTGGGGCAGAATGATAGGGCTCGGTCTCGCAGAGTTTGAAAACCTTTTGCTACAGGAAGGACTATACGGGGCTGTTAGGATTATCCAATATGGTATTCCGCAAAGCAACCAATATTTCTACGCTATCCTGGAGCGGTACAATCTAAAGACTTGCACCTTCTTCACTCCTATCGGAGAAATGGGACTTGCCCTTCATGAGATGTATAAAGTCTTGGGGCTGGTAATTGGAGATGCATGATTGAGGCAAAACCTGCACACAAAATACGAAATTTCAGAACTAAAAAGGAAATGTGCAAGTGCTCAATTCTTCCGCGATAGCAAGTGGCTATGCAGGTCGTGATCCACAAGGAGGGTTTTGCGATAGAAGCGTTTACGTTTTTGTATTGAAGTCTTTATGAAAACCAAACGAAAGTTCTTCTTTGTTTTAAGTTAAGAAAAAATGGAAAAGAATTATGTTAAAGTTAGAAGAAAATGAGAGATGAAGAAGGTGGAGAAAATTAGAAAATGATGAAAGCGATTATTTACAAATGAGTCGGGAAAGAAATGATTTGGAAGATATGGTGTTTGTGATTTAGTTTACAGAAATAAAAGAAAAGAAATACAAATAATTACTCACCTTCTTTCCACCAAAAGCTTACCTTGAGTCTTTGCGACGATGTTACCTTGAATTGGAGGCAATCAGCGCATAGCCCATAAGAGTCGATTTTGGTCTCTTCCACATTACATCATCAAGATACTCAAGCATGAAATGATACAGAGAGACTCACAATTCCATCGTCATGAGCTATCGGTGGCACTCGCAAAAGCAAGGCTCTTTCGATGCTTTAGACTCACTTGGAAGATAGTTGTACCAAAAGAAAAGTGAAGTAGAAAAGAAGAAGAAGAAGAAAACTAAAAAGAAGTACATAAGAAGAAAGAACATCGATTCGATTTCATAACGATCAAAGAAAAGAAGTAAACCTTACACCATTGTCACTTTTAGCTCAATCTTCATTCTTGTTCTTCGATGAAAGTCGATCTCCTCTGAATTACATAAATAAAAACAAATTACATGAACAAGAAAAATAAAAACCTAAACTAAGAAATGAAAAACTAGTCTAAATCCTATCTCTGCATGGTCGTCCAATTTTCAGCGCAAAGACTGCCTTTTTATAGGCAAAAACCCAACAAGCAGGATCCCGGGGAGATCGGGGGAGCAAACGATCCCCCTAACTCCCCAACTTTGCCGCGGAAACACAGCTTGTGCGTTTTCCGCGGCCAGGGTGTGGCCAGGTGGCCACACCCTGTTGGTGGGTCCCCGGCGTCTCGTTCTGTCTTTATCTGGGGTTGGATTTGTAGTTGGCTCCGAGATTTTGAAGAAATGGCCGTTGATCTTTGCTTCAACCGATCGATTCTGAGAGGATTCTTCTCAACCAGTTTTCAACCTCTTGATTTTGCCCTGATTCAGTGAGTGCGAATTAATTCTGATTTAATTCAAAATTTTGGTGGGCTTTGGGCTCATTTCTCTTCATCTCCTAAAGATTGGGCCTGCAAATAAATCAAATAATTAATTAGGACAATGCAGGCTTTTATTCTATAATAAGTATGGACATATGATATTAAATATGCAACATTAGCGACCAATCACACCCCCATACCTATCTTTTGCTCGTCCTCGAGCAAAACAACTAAACTATACTAAGGATTATTAGACCACTTTCGCAGGTCACGCGATTGTACTGAGCATGTGCAACAAGCCGTTAAACCTCTAGGTTTTCCCTAGAGGACGAGTTTTGTCTCGTGAGGATTTTCAGCGGATTGCACCCACAAAATCCATAAAGAAAGAGAAATAAAGAATTAGTATTTCGAAAGGCATTTTGAAAGAGAAAAATATTTGAAATATAATTGTAAGATCTAAGCAATCTATAAGTTATAGGTGTTTAGATTAAAAAGGTGTATGTAAATGTAGTCGATGTATCCTTTTCAATCTCCGTTATAGCATAGAGCTATACCGAGTCGATTCTCAGGGAGAGCTAGCGATGGAAGCGTTACGGTCCGTAGTGAAGAAAGTAAAACGAAGATTCTTCTTTGCTCTTAAAAGAATAAAAACAAATGGGAAAATGAAACGAAAGAATGGATGGATATGTTCATGATGGAAAACTGGAAAGAAATCAAAGAAGATTGGATTTGGACTAACAACTAAAAAGAAAGTGAACTTGAAGAAGCAAACCATGACTAGCTTACCTTACTACCTTGCCAAAGCTTACCAAACTCCGTGATAATGAATGCGTGCCTCATGTTGATTCATCGGCATGAATTGTCTTGCGTGTTGATCTAATTACTTTCTCATGTAGATGAAGGGTGGTTTAACCCATCGGAGAAGAGAAGACCATCCAACTTGCAAGATGAACTAAAGCAATCACCCATGAGTTAGTGAAGATGGCAAGGCTAGTGGTTAGCTAGTACATGGTAGAAAAGTTAGCTACAAGCCATTAATGAAGAAAAGCAAAGCATGAAGTAAATTGCAAGAAAGTAAAGAAAGCAAGTAAAGAAAGCAATTAAACTAGAACCAAGCTCAAGTAGAGATGAAGAGAATGGATGAATCCTTACATTGCTTCAAGTGTCACTCCTTGATGTACAAGCTCTCTCTCTCTTACAACTCTCTCTTGCAATGATTTCTAGGGAAGAAGAAGAAGGGATCTAAAGAACTAAAACCTAGAGAAAAACCTATGAAAATTACAACAACTAACAATTTCTCCTCTCTTCTCCATTCAGTCTTTGCTCGCAGGTCCTAGGTCCAATATTTATAGGCCCTGAGAGAAGCTTCGAGATCTAGTCTGTTGGTGCAAAATCTGGATCTCAACGGCCTTGGATCTTCCGCGTTTTGGCGCAAGGCGCGGCAGTTTTGTGGCCGTTGGCTAACAACTTTCTGGTACGAAGTTGTTACAAGTTTGTTAGCCACGTGGTCGTCTAGAACCTTCAATTGGCGCGTGGATCTCTCTGGATTCTAATTTCAAATCTTGGGCTTTATTTTAATCTTAGATTTAATCCCTTTAATTATTGCTAATTAAAGTGATTATTGGGCTTTCTCTCATTTGAGTGTGGACCTGCAAATATATAGAGAAGATGAGTAAAAATCATATATTTATTTGCAATATGCATGGGAATTATGAGGTAAAATATGCAGAATTGAATACCAATCACACCCCCACACTTATTCTTTTTCTCGTCCCGAGCAAAAAAAGAAAAGAAAAGAAAAACTATACTACCAATTTATTACACCACTTTCGCAGGTGACGCGATTGCACTGAGCGTGTGCAACAAGCCGTTAAACCTCTAGGTTACCCTAGAGGAGGTGTGTTGTCTCCTGAGGTTTTCAGCGGATTGCACCCACAAAATCCATAAAGAAAGAAGACAAATGTTAGTGTTTTGAAAATGCATTTTGAAAGAGAGACATGTTTCGAACTATTTTTGCAAAAATATAAGTGATCTTAGGTCATAAGTCCACCTATAATCATTCTTTCTTAAACTTAGTCTCCATGCAAGATCTTGTCTTCAATTAAGGTAAGAGTTCAAAATTGGATTGAATACTTTATCTTTCATAAAACCTAGATAATATGCACACCGTACTCAGTGAAAATTTCTGGGATTTCAACTCCAACCATCAAGCCATTTATTTATTATTTATTTTTCTCTTTTTTTTTCTTTTTCTTTTTCTCCCTTAGTTTTCTTAGGCTTTCTAGTTCACCCATGTAGCGAGCCTTTAACCGATGACTCCAAACCAGACGGTCTTAGGGCACCAGATGAGAAAACATCCTCGGGTTTAAGGTCTCGAGTAAAAAAGGCCACAAAACTAAAGGGGATTATTATTTTATCACCGTTAGGCGTGAATAATCATGCTTCTTGAGGCACATTTATCCAGCTTAATAGGTTTTACCACCGTTAGGCGTGAATAATCATGCTTCTTGAGGCACATTTATCCAGCTAATAGGTGATGTTTTATTTATATATATTTTTTTCTTTTTTTTATTTTTATGGCATTTTTGGTCTTTGTTTCCATCCCAAGAAATGTGTAAGTGTGAAGTGCATATTTATCTAAGGTAAAAATTCAAGATAAAAATATCTCACCAATTTTACTTACTTAGCCTATAATTTCAAGCAAGATCTATTATTTCAACTAGGTTTAAGATGTCATAATTAAGGCTTTCTTAATTCCTAAGATACATCTTAATTTTCTTAAAAATAGATCTAAACTTTGTCTCTTATTTCAAAAAGTTTTTTTTTATTTTATTTCTAAAAGAAAAGGTAAAATCTAAAAGAAAGTGAAAATTCTATAACAAAAATAAAATCTAAAAGAAAATGGAAGACCTAAAAAAAAATCCTAAAAAATAAAAAAAACCTATAAAGAAAATAAAAAATCCTATGTTAGTACATACCCCCCATACCTATCTCATGCATTGTCCTCAATGTATGCAAGATAAAAAAAATAATGCATGAAATAGGTAAAAGGTAAGAAACTACCCCCTCTGTCGCTTTGGACCCGCGGTGGTGCTAGGTCCAGCGACTGTGATCTTCTCAGTGTCGCCTCAATGTTATCTAACCTAGAGGATTGCTCCTCTACCTTTTTCCTCAGTCTCACTTGCCCCCTAAAAATCTTCTTCATGCCCTTCCAGATGGAGGACATGAAGGCATGTGTATCATGTGGGGAGTCCTGCCTCCAAAACTCAGGTTCATCTCTTCCTCAAAACTCTCCTCAGAGGAGGACTCTACCGGTACATCCTCGGGCTGGACAGTAGGTGTCCAGACCGCATGCAAACAACTATTATACGAACTGGTAGGCCTCTCAGGTGCCACAAACACTCGGTCGAATGAATCAAATACATCAGCTGGTAGGAAAGTCCTACACAAACGTGTAATCAATATGGGATGGGAGTATTTGGTACCGCGTGTGCGTGAGGAATTTGCTATAAGTGCGTGGAAGATGACTTTATTCAAACAAACTGTGTGTTGACGAGTCATTAAATCATGTATAATTTGCAACACAGGTCTGTTGAATGTGGAGGTGTGGTCTAGCCCTAAAATATTGCGTTGGATCCAACGTCCAACGCAATGAACATTTCTAAACATGGTGCTAGCCTTCAGCCCACGATCCTGCTCAGTACAACGAGCCCCCATAACAGTCATGTAATCTATAAGCGGGAGAGGCTCGCTGTGTTGTGTGATGGATGGGACAATAGTGACTTCCTCAAGAAGAGGAAGCGTGACAAGTAGGTCTCCTGTGGGCATGTGTACAGTGAACTGGTACATGTGTGGATCAATCGATGCTTGGTCAAGATGAGTGTAAAACATTGTCACCAGTTCGGGACAATAAAATGCATCGGTCTCAGTGTTGTCGTACACTAGCGAATACCAATTCCTTGCCCTAATTCTCTCTAAAAATACATGCCCATATCCATTCACATCACATAAAATCCGCCCAAAGTCTTTCTCAATAAAAATAGATGGTGCCATGATATGAATCAAGATCAAAAAGCAATAAAAAGGAAAGATTTGGAATTCGAACCGCCCCCGGAATTCGTGGGGGGAAATCAAAAAGACAGGTGTGCAGAAGGCACTAGAGACAGCTTCAAGAGGAATGGGTCTGTTTCTGTCTCCAGGGAAAGAAGTCAGTCAGCCTGAACTTTTCCAGCGCGCCTGAGGTGTCAGAACTGCGGCGGAACTGCGGCAGGGCGCGGCAGATTAGGGAAAACTGGGGAGCAGAATTTTGGTGGAGGTCGGCTGTGGAAAGAGATTTTCAGATCTGAGGAGAAGTTTCGTTTGAGGGAGGATGAGTTGGGGAGGAGAGTATTTATAGGGGGAAGAAAAATGGGATTTCCAAAGTTATCCTAGGTCAAAGATATAATTACAACCCTAGGTCAAAGGAGTTTGGAAATGAGTGGAAACCTAGGGAAGAGAGAATCCTAGGAATTTAGAAAGATTTTGAATTTGGAAAGTGTGGAAACTCCTTTAAGCATAAAAATCCCTCCTCATTTTTTTTATTTTTTTATTTTTAATTATTAATTTCTAAAAGAAGTGTAAAAGAAAGAAAATCTAAAAAACTCTAAGTTAGTAAACCCTCCCCCACACTTATTTCATACATTGTCCTAAATGCATCATGATACATGTATGCATGAAACAAAATAGAGAGGGAAGGAGAAAAATTACCTTAAGGTGGTGGTTCCGGTGGTGGTCTGATTGGTCCACGAAACATGGCCCAATCATTATTACGTTGGGTTTTGAGGAACCCACCAGAAATATCATGAATATGACCCACTAAAAAGATAAATCCATAGAAGATTTTAATTAAGTACATGACCCCATCTAATTTCCATTTTCCATAATAAATTTCTGAGTCAAATTTGTCAACTACCCTGTCCCAGAATGGAGTATGAAATGGTAGAACAGTTGACTTGGACTCAGGAAGGAATACTGACTCAGGATTGTGACTTAAGTCAAGTGATGGTTCAGGAGTCGGAATGAGTTCAGGAATTTGGTCCAAGTCAAGAAAATGAAGCTCAAGTCCACAATCATTTTCCAATGGGATGTGACTTAATATGGGTGATATCTCTTTACTTCCAAGATTAAGGAATTAAAGCTCATCGCCATACAATTCTTCAAAACTAAGGTCAGCATCTTCTGTCAGAATTGTACAAACAGTTTCAGAAGTAAAGAGATTGAGAAAATCAAGGTCACATCTCTCATTGAGTTCAATTCCACAAAATGGAGAACTGGCCAATTTGTCAATAGGATCATCAAAAGTGTATAATTGGTCAAGTTCAATGTGATCCTCAAAGATGGATGATTCAACTTCATTATGAATTGGGACAGGATCCAATGTCGACTCCGGAAAAAGATTGAAGTCAGGTAAAGTTACCGGAGTCATTATTGAATCAGGAAAAAGAAGTGAATCACTAAATTGGGGTTCAAGATCACATTCCTCATGTAGTTCAATTCCACAAAAATGTGAACTTGTCAATTTATCAATGGGACTTTCATAAGTATGGAATTGGTCAAGTTCAATATGATCATCATAAATGATTGGTGATTCAATTTCACAATGGACAGGTACTGGATCCAATACTGACTCGGGGAATGGAGTGAAATCAGGTGAAGACACCGGAGTCATAATTGAATCAGGAAGGAAAATTGAATCATCAAGTGAGAGTTCAGGTTCATATTCACACTCAACTTCAATTTCAGGAAAAGGAAAACTTGCAAAAATGTCAATGGGATCTGAAGTTTGGACAAGTTCAGGTGAGTGTACTGAAATTGAATCTGGATTTCCAAGACTACATGACTCTTTGGTTTTAACAGAGTGGCTAGTGACATTAGAAATAGGATGAGAATGAAGAGTTTGGATCATCAAATCTATGTCACGATTTCTAGCTTTTTGAGCATGAGTCATGTCTTCAAGCATCTTTCCATAATTGATGACTTCATTGTTTTGATGGAAAGATGAAGTATTGTCTTGGAAGTGATATTGAAATTGTGAGTCAAAAATGTGTGGAAGAGTGGACTCACACAAGAAATCTTTACTCGTTTCCATGACAAATGGTTGTTCATTAGAAAAAAGGTGGAACTGAGTAAGACTCTTGAAAATATGGTGGAATTGGAGAGGCAAATGGTTCTTGAAGTTTTTGCTCGACTCTCTGTAAATTGGCTTCTATACTCCTTAGTAACTCAGATTTTTCTTCAATTGGAGATTCAGAAAAAGGAGTATATGAAGCGGAATCAGGAAATGAATACTGTGGACAAGGTGAATATGGTGGACAAGGAATTTGAGAATTTGACTCGGGGTACGTGAATCCCCAATTACTCGGTGAAGAGTTGAAATTATTATGGAAATTATAATTATTAGATGGGGGGTATGGGTCATATTGATTCGGATAAGGCAACCCGGTGTATTTGGTTGGTGCATATTATAAAACACCGGGTTGGAATTATCCGAATAGAATGGAGTTGGTGTGAAATATGGATTCATGTTCGGATTGAAAGAATTATTATTGTTGAATTCCATATCACAAACAATCACAAATAAAAAAGAAAAATCAAACAACAAACAAAAAGAAAAGAAAAAAAAATCAAAACCAAGTCAAAAGGATGGTTGACCTAGACCTAGACGACTCCTAACTGATTAGATCGTCCACGGGAGGTTTAGTGTAGACGTAGACCACAAGTTAATCAGCCAGGGAAGGGCAAGGTTGGTGGGAGGTTTTCCGTCAGAGACGTTCCTTAATTAAGTAACCAGCAACCTTCGGACTTTCGGCCCTCAATCCCTTTCCTAGACACTGATTTTGTAAGAGTCTATTTCCAACACTTTTTCCCCTTAGGATGATCTCCTAGATGAGTCCGAGATGTCCCTAGGGCCAACGTCTATTTTTTTATTAAATTAGGCTTGGGTTAGTGAGTGCTTGGATTGTGGTTTTCGGGCTAAGGAAAGGGTAATGAACTCCCCCACCTTATCTTATTTATGGGTTATGCCCTTAAAAATGAATTGTGCAAGTGTACAAAAATATATAACTAGAATTCACTCAAAGCATGAAAATCAAGCAAGAGATGATTCCTAGTCTACATGCAATGCAAATGTACCTTGCCTCCAGCACTCTTCAATAGTAAAAGTAAATGAATTGAAAGACACGTGCCTAGAAATGCAAATGTCTAAATAATTTTTTTAACTTTTCAAACAATTTTTTTACTGTTGATTAAATTAGCAGGTATATGGTGAAAAATACAGGAATTCAAGTATAGCAACAGCTGTATTTTGCAGAGCTGGAGACCCTGCAGAAATTTTGTGAGTAGTCAACTCAGGATTGCCGCAGATCCGCAGCAAAAACCAGGATTCCGCGGCAAAACTGAGGGATCCTGGTCTCTGCTTTCGAGAGCAGAGGCCCAGGTCCACTTATATGTATACTGCAATGCAAATTTTCCTGTTTTCTTCTCCTGTAACTTGCAACAGAGAAGAAGATTCGTTTAGTTCTTCACTTTAATGAAAATCCGTTGCTCTCCCCGGCAACGGCGCCAAAAATTTGTTTAGATTAAAAAGGTGTATGTAAATGTAGTCGATGTATCCTTTTCAATCTCCGTTATAGCATAGAGCTATACCGAGTCGATTCTCAGGGAGAGCTAGCGATGGAAGGGTTACGGTCCGTAGTGAAGAAAGTAAAACGAAGATTCTTCTTTGCTCTTAAAAGAATAAAACAAATGGGAAAATGAAACGAAAGAATGGATGGATATGTTCATGATGGAAAATTGGAAAGAAATCAAAGAAGATTGGATTTGGACTAACAACTAAAAAGAAAGTGAACTTGAAGAAGCAAACCATGACTAGCTTACCTTACTACCTTGCCAAAGCTTACCAAACTCCGTGATAATGAATGTGTGCCTCATGTTGATTCATCAGCATGGATTTGTCTTGCGTGTTGATCTAATTACTTTCTCATGTAGATGAAGGGTGGTTTAACCCATCGGAGAAGAGAAGACCATCCAACTTGCAAGATGAACTAAAGCAATCACCCATGAGTTAGTGAAGATGGCAAGGCTAGTGGTTAGCTAGTACATGGTAGAAAAGTTATCTACAAGCCATTAATGAAGAAAAGCAAAGCATGAAGTAAATTGTAAGAAAGTAAAGAAAGCAATTAAACTAGAACCAAGCTCAAGTAGAGATGAAGAGAATGGATGAATCCTTGCATTGCTTCAAGTTGTCACTCCTTGATGTACAATCTCTCTCTCTCTTACAACTCTCTCTTGCAATGATTTCTAGGGAAGAAGAAGAGGGATCTAAAGAACTAAAACCTAGAGAAAAACCTATGAAAATTACAACAACTAACAATTTCTCCTCTCTTCTCCATTCAGTCTTTGCTCGCAGGTCCTAGGTCCAATATTTATAGGCCCTGAGAGAAGCTTCGAGATCTAGTCTATTGGCACAAAATCTGGATCTCAACGGCCTTGGATCTGCCGCGTTTTGGCGGCAAGGCGCGGCAGTTTTGTGGCCGTTGGCTAACAACTTTCTGGTACGAAGTTGTTACAAGTTTGTTAGCCACGTGGTCTTCTAGAACCTTCAATTGGCGCGTGGATCTCTCTGGATTCTGATTTCAAATCTTGGGCTTTATTTTAATCTTGGATTTAATCCCTTTAATTATTGCTAATTAAAGTGATTATTGGGCTTTCTCTCATTTGAGTGTGGACTTGCAAATATATAGAGAAGATGAGTAAAAATCATATATTTATTTGCAATATGCATGGGAATTATGAGGTAAAATATGCAGAATTGAATACCAATTAATAGGAAGACTGAATTTTTCATTCCTAAACTTAGTCTCTATTCAAAAATTTGTTATCAATCAAGGTAAGGAGTTAAATTGTACTTCTCATCTAGTCTATTACTTTACCCTAAGTCATATGCACCTTGTGATCGTGAAAATTTTGACTAAGGGTTCATTAACTCTAACTCTTATGCCTTATTTATTTATACATATATATTTTTTTGGTGGTGTTATTCCTTAGTTCTATTAGGCTTTCTAATCTGCCCATGTAACGAGCCTTTAATCGATGACTCCCAAACCAAACGGTCTTAGGGCACCGGGTGTGAAGACACCCCAAGGACTTAAGGACTCGAGCAAACAAGGCCACAAAACTAAGGATTTTATTATATGAACCACTTTTAGGTGTGAATACTTATGCTTTATTAGGCACAAATACCCAGCTTAATCAGAGGATTTTATATATTTTTTCTTAAACTTATCTAATCATCTTTCGCATAAATACTAAGGCTTGCTTAGGCCAAAGCACCTAGCTAATCAATAATTAGATTTGTTTATCTTTTTTTCTTATCTAATTATCTTTCGCATAAATACTAAGGCTTGCTTAGGCCAAAGCACCTAGCTAATCAATAATTAGATTTGTTTATTTATATATATATATATATATATATAATATATATATTTTATTTTATAAGGCATAAGAATCTTTGTTTTTGAACCCTAAGTGTGTAAGTGTATGAAGTGTGCATATTTCATCAAGTAAAGATCAAGACTAAATTACTTTGACAAATTTTCTTCCTAACCCTAAAAATCAAACAAATAATCATATTTTGACCAAGTATAAGAAATCCGAATTAGATTTTCCTATTCCTTAAAATTAACTTAATTTCTTACAAAAAACATGTCAAAATATTATTTCTATTTTCAAAAAGTTTTTAATAAAAAAGAAAAACTAAGTTATGTTAGACCCTCCCCCACACCTATCTCATGCATTGTCCTCAATGTATGAATTAATGTATAGATGCATGAAAAAGAAGAAAAGGAAGGAAAGTTTACCTTAAGGTGGTGGTTCCGGTGGTGGTCTGATCGGTCCACGAAACGCGGCCCAATCGACTTTTCGTGGGATTCGGAGGAACCCACCAGAAATATCTTTAATATAACCCATTAAAAAGATAAATCCATGAAGAATTTTTATTAAAAATTTAACCCCATCTAATTTCCAAATTTCATAACTAATTTCGGAGTCAAATTTGTCAACCACCTCGTCCCAGAATGGAGTATGAAAAGATAGAATGATTGACTTGGACTCAGGAAGTACAGGAACTAATACTGACTCAGGAAAGTGACTTAAGTCAAGTAAAGGTTCAGGAGTTGAGATTGGTTCAAGAAGCGGGTCCAAGTCAAGAAGTTGAAACTCAAGTCCACATGTATTTTCTAACAATGGGATGTGACTTAATATTGGTGATTCAAGTTCAAAAATGATAGGTGGGGGAATCAAAACTGACTCTAAAATATTACTCAAGTTTGGTAACAAAACAGGAGTCAATATTGATTCAGAAAGGTGAACTGGATCACAGATTTGAGAATCTAGGTCACATATCTCATTGAGTTCAATATCATAAAAATGAGAACTTGCCAATTTGTCAATAGGATCTTCAAAAGTGTATAATTGGTCAAGTTCAATATGATCCCCAAAGATGGGTGATTCAATTTCATTATGAATTGGTACAGGATCCAATGTTGACTCCGGGAAAAGATTGAAGTCAGGTGAAGATACCGGAGTCATTATTGAATCAGGAAGAAGAATTGAATCACTAAGTTGGGGTGCAAGATCATATTCATTCTCAAGTTCTATTTCAGGAAAGGAATAACTTGCCAAACTGTCAATATCTTTTTCAAAATTTGGAGTTTGGGCAGGTTCAAATGGTTGTTCTGAAATAGAATCTTGATTTCCAAAACAACATGACTCTTCGGCTCTAACAGAATGGTAAGTGACATCAGAACGGTGGGAACGTAGAGATTCGACCATCATATCTATGTCACGATTACGAGCGTTTTGAGCCTGAGTCATGGCTTCAAGCATCTTTTCATAGTTGATAGGCTCATTGTTTTGATGAAAAGATGAAGTATTGTCTTAGAATTGGTGGTGAAATTGTGAGTCCATCAGATTTTGGGATTTGTGTTTGGACTCACGCATACTCATTTCCAAATTTGATAGTTTCCTATTTTGGATTGGTGGAACTGAGTATGAATCTTGAAAATATTGTGGACTAGGTGAAGAAGGAGGACAAGTTGGTTGAAAATTATGCTCGGGGGAGGTGAATCCCCACTGACTCGGTGAAGAGTTGAAATCATTATGGAAATTATAGTTATTAGATTGGGGGCATGGGTTATATTGATTCGGATAAGACCAATCCGGCACACTAGGTTGGTTAAAGTTATGATATGCCGGGTTGGTAATATCCAAAAATGAAGTCGGTGTGTAATATGGATTATTATTGAAGTTAGAAAAATTATTATAAGACATATCACACAATGGAATACAAACAAAAAGAAAGAAAAAAACAAGCAAAGAAGCAAACAAATAAAAGGAAAAATTTCTAACTAGGTTAGGGTAAACCTATGACCTAGACGACTCCTAACTGATTAGACTGTCCACGGGAGGTTTAATGCAGACTTTGACCACAAGCTAATCAGCCAGGTCAGGGCAAGGTTGGTGGGAGGTTTTCCGTCAAAGACGTTCCTTAATTAAATAACCACCAACCTTCGGGCTTTCGGCCCTCAATCCCTTTCCTAGACACTGATTTGGCAAGAGTCAAATTCCAACACCTTTCCCCCTTAGGATAATCTCCTAATTGAGTCCGAGATGTCCCTAGGGCCAACGTCTACTCATTTTTAGTTAGGCTTGGGTTAGTGAGTGCTTGGAATCTGATTTTGGGCTAAGGAAGGGTGATTAAATCTCCACCTTATCTTGTTAATGGGTGGTGCCCTTAAAATCAATTTGTGCAAGTGTACAGGATAAATAAGATTCACTCAAAGCGATATAAATCAACCAAGAAGTGAGTCCTATGCTAAATGCAATGCATACGTACCTTGCTCCAGCACTTTTCAACAGTAAAAATAAATGAATTGAAAAGACACGTGCCTAAAATGCAAATGTCTAATCAATTTTTTATCTTTTCAACAAATGTTTTACTGTTGATTATTAGCAGGCTTATGTGATGGCATATAAGAAAAAGTAAAGTTGCAGAAAACTACAATTTGCAAAGCAAGCAGCCCTGCAAAAAGACAGTTAGTAGTCCATTCCTTTTTGCCGCGTTTTCGCGGCGTTGGCCGCGGATCCGCGGCAAAGCAGAGGGCACTTGGTCTCTGCTTTCTAGAGCAGAGGACCAAGGCCACTTATATGTTACTGCAACTTTAATTTCCTGCTTTGCTTGCCCTTTAACCTGTAACAGAGAAGAAAGTTCGTTTTAGTTCTAAAAAATTTTCAATAAAAATTCAGATTTCAATAAAAATGTTACCCTCCCCGGCAACGGCGCCAAAATTTGATTGAGGCAAAACCTGCACACAAAATACGAAATTTCAGAACTTAAAAAGGAAATATGCAAGTGCTCAATTCTTCCACGATAGCAAGTGGCTATGCGGGTTGTGATCCACAAGGAAGGTTTTGCGATAGAAGCGTTTACGTTTTGTATTGAAGAAAATTTGATTGAGGCAAAACCTGCACAAAAAAAATACGGAATTTTAGAACTTAAGATTAGGATGTGCAAGTGCTCAATTCTTACCGCTATAGCAAGTGGCTATGCGGGTCGTGATCCACAAGGAGGGTTTTGCGATAGAAGCGTTTACGTTTCTTTATTGAAATCTTTATGAAACAAAATGAAAGTTCTTCTTTGTTTCTTAAAAAGAAAAGAGAAAAAGAATTATGTTAAAGTTAGAAGAAAATGAGAGATGAAGAAGGTGGAGAAAATCAGAAAATGATGAAAGCGATTATTTACAAATGAGTCGGGAAAGAAATGATTTGGAAGATATGGTGTTTGTGATTTAGTTTATAGAAATAAAAGAAAAGAAATACAAATAATTACTCACCTTCTTTCCACCAAAAGCTTACCTTGAGTCTTTGCGACGATGTTACCTTGAATTGGAGGCAATCAGCGCATAGCCCATAAGAGTCGATTTTTGGTCTCTTCCACATTACATCATCAAGATACTCAAGCATGAAATGATACAGAGAGACTCACAATTCCATCGTCATGAGCTATCGGTGACACTCGCAAAAGCAAGGCTCTTTCGATGCTTTAAACTCACTTGGAAGACAGATGTACCAAAAAGAAAAGTGAAGTAGAAAAGAAGAAGAAGAAGAAAACTAAAAAGAAGTACATACGAAGAAAGAACATCGATTCGACTTCATAACGATCAAAGAAAATAAGTAAACCTTACACCATTGTCACTTTTAGCTCAAGCTTCATTCTTGTTCTTCGATGAAAGTCGATCTCCTCTGAATTACATAAATAAAAACTAAAATTACATGAATAAGAAAAACAAAAACCTAAACTAAGAAATGAAAAACTAGTCTAAATCCTATCTCTGCATGGTCGTCCAATTTTCAGCGCAAAGACTGCCTTTTTATAGGCAAAAACCCAACAAGTAGGATCCCGGGGAGATCGGGGGAGCAAACGATCCCCCTAACTCCCCAACTTTGTCGCGGAAACGCGGCTTGTGCCACGTTTCCGCGGCCAGGGTGTGGCCAGGTGGCCACACCCTGTTGGTGGGTCTCCCCGGCGTCTCGTTCTGTCTTTATCTGGGGTTGGATTTGCAGTTTGGCTCCGAGATTTTGAAGAAATGGCCGTTGATCTTTGCTTCAACCGATCGATTCTAAGAGGATTCTTCTCAACCTATTTTCAACCTCTTGATTTTACCCTGATTCAGTGAGTACGAATTAATTCTGATTTAATTCAGAATTTTGGTGGGCTTTGGGCTCAATTCTCTTCATCTCCTTAAAGATTGGGCCTGCAAATAAATCAAACAATTAATTAGGACAATGCAGGCTTTTATTCTATAATAAGTATGGACATATGATATTAAATATGAAACATTAGCGACCAATCAATGCCCCCTATGAAGAATACGTCCCGTCGACACAGGAGTTGCATCTACTGAAGAGAAGCAATCCTCTGGTGTACGAAGCTTACTAGAAAGTGTTGTTCCACTTTCACATCTGTGGACAGGTGATGGGATGAAGAAGTGGGGAAGTTAAACAGATATCATGGGCGAATTATTTGTTGCCCGGGGTGAATAAGACTAGCCTGGTAACTCGGCTAGCTTCTAGCACCGATGAAGAGATAGTTGAAAGGATAAGTGCACCCACCAGTTCCTACACCACAGAATCTAACGAAGAGACTTTCAAACCGGATGTGGTTTTCAAAAGTTTCCATCGCCAATTTAAGACCCCAATATCTGATAGAGCTCTATTGGTGGTTTTTTTTATACTTTGGTTGAAGCGATGTATGGTTCCAACACTTCCCCACGAAGTGGTTGATGCTGATGTGGTGGACTCAGTAGTCTTATTTACTCATGGGAAGTCTATTGCTCTCCTTCCAGCAATAGTGGTTGGGATTTAGAATGGGTTGCGGACATTGATGAAGAGCTTTTTTCAAGTGGAGGCAATCGTAGATGCGAAGGGTAACCCAGTGAAGGATTCAAATGGCCATCCCCTGGCTAAGACTCCCTGTCCAAGGGTCGAACTTTCATACACTTATTTGATGGCTTAGTATGTGATGCATTTTCCATTACTAATGACCGCAGTCTCTGCATCAAAAGGTTTTGTACCCTTCGTGCAATGGTTGGAGAACTCTAACTGGATTCACAGTTACATTTTCTTCATCTGGAAGACTACTTTGAATGGGGCCAACTACAAACTGGATAGGTGCTTCTCTGAGATCCATGACGCATCCTATGGGGATAAGTTCTCAGAACCTAGCTAGCCCAGACGGATTCACCCGATTATCCTCTGGCTTCTTCTTGTGGTTGATCAACATCCGGCCCAGATATGTAGTTTTTGCCAAGGAAACTCCTGCATGGTAGAACCTTACATGCCTTGTCGATCACCAGACAGTTTGGTTATGATCAATTGTATGTCGGTAACCCCAACCCAAATCTTAACTTTTGTGGGAATTTGTTTGAAGGAGCCCGGGCATGGTACTAAAGTGTAGCTAGAGGAACCGGAGCTATCTTCACCCTTCCTTACAAGACGCCTAATTCTTATACAAGCCTTGGCTTTTGTACGTGATATTTTATTGCAAATAAGGTGCTTGGATTTGGAACAAACACTCATGCATAAAAGGCATTAAATCCACGTATAAATCTAAGGAAGGGTCCAAGGGTTTCCGGATGCGAGGGATGACTGAATATCAAGAAGCCGAGAGGGAGGCCAAAAGGAAGCCAGGAAGGAGGCTAGCAGAACAGAGGCAGCTCCAGGGTCGGAGTCCAGAGCAGGAGCTGCTGAGGAGCAATTTACTAGAAGGACTCCGCAAGCTGTGCCTAAGCACGCCCATGCTTCTGCTTCCAAAGGTGAGCTTGGCCAGAAGAAAACAAGAAAAGAGTCTGAGGTTGTAGCTTTGACGCAAGTATATGGGATAATCCCTTATGGTACAAAGAAGCAGGAAGAAGAAGAGGAGGAGGAGGCAGTCCCAGCTCTACGTCCTCGGGATTTGCGTAGCAGGGGTCCCGCAGTCATGACGGAAGTAGAACCTGCTGGCCAGTCTATAGTAGCCGAAGGGGTTGTAGTTCCAGAACCACCGACCGTAGTAATAACGGAGAGGGCTGAAGTTGAAATCTCATCTCAACCAGGAGTTTCAACTCAGCTGGAAGTTCCCTCAGCTCAAGAAGAAAGGGTGGAGGTGAAACAGCCGGGCTCTCCCATTGTCTTAATGCTGACTTCTCTAGTTACGGAGCCCAGTCCTACCACTGGACTTCTCAGTGGTAAAGCCCCAGCTAATGAGGCCTCCTTCGTTCAAGTGTCGTCTTCATCATCCGAGGAACAGGTTGACTTCTCAGGAGACGAATACGACTTTGGTGATCAGCTCGCTCCTCTTGGCACCAGTAAGTATTCGCACATCTCTGAGGAAGAGATACAGGTGGATGTCCCTGCAATGGCTCCGCCATCGGGAGACGTCGCCACCACCGAGGGTATTTCTTCTATCCCACTTAATCATTACTCCATTGATTTAGATAAACATTATTTTAATGCTTCGTTTGTATTTTATCTACAGGAGTTGCTACCGGTGCCGATGCTGTGACCTCTTCCCACGTCGAGGAGATGATTAAGGAACTGGTTCAGCTAGGGGGCCTTGAAGTTCCTTCCACTGGTACGATCCCTGAAGGTACAATCACCATGATAGGGGAACCTTCGACCCAGAGCAGCTTACTAAAGGATCTACCATTTTTGGATCCTCATCTTGGTAATAGAATAAAGATTTCCTATATACTCTCATTCTCATTATTATTGCTAACATAATTGTTATAATTGCAGAGAGTACCAGGGTGGCTCAAGTGGAGGAATCTATGGCAAGCACTGACGCAGGAGACAACGTACTTCATACTTCAACGGATGAACCAAGTCTTGTGAAGTCTGCTCCTGTAGTTGTTATACCAGAAGCTGCCACAGGTACAGTCTTGGAGATGCCGGTCACAACTATGGCATTGAAGGAACCTGCTACTGGCCTTTCCCCTGTGCTAAGTGGAACGGCTTCTGTCCCTATGGACACTGTTCGCACAATTACAGAAAAGAAGTATGAAAGTGTGTCGATAGAGTTGGCTCCAGCCATGGACATTATGGAAGAATTGGCTCATCAGATGGTGCAACAATTCTTCATTTCCATAAAGTCTTGCATCGAGTTAGTTCTTTTCGGGTGAAGTTCCTTCGAGTTTCCCGAATGCTCCTTGAAAACCAAATCGAAAATATTCATCATACTAGAGATCCGAATCAGGCTAAGGCATATCTGACACTAGTTGAACAATGAGGGATATGCTTGAAGGAACTGAGGACCCTGAAAAATGCTAATCTGGTGGATGAGGCCCGGCTGATACTAAACAAGCTGCTCGCTGCTCAAGAACGCGAACAGAAGGAGATTGAGGAGCAAATGGCTGAGAAGGGCCGTCACTTCAACGAATTCGAGGCCAGCTATCAGAGATTGGTTGATGACTCCAGGAAATTTGAGGTCATTACCAAGAATGAGAGCATGTCATAGCCAATGCTCAAGCAGCAATTGCCAAGGCACAAGTGATCACTTCAAAGCATGCACAAGAAGAATTAAAAGAGTGAGGTCGATGTTGCAACTTTAGCGATTCTACCGTGATAGCGAAGTGGCTATACGAGTCGTATCCACAAGAAGGGGGCGATAGAAGCTTGATTTGCGGTCTTGTTTGTTCGTAGAAAAAATGTTTCTTCGTTTAAAGAATGAATTGAAGAAAAATAAGAAAAATTGTAGAAATGGTTTGAAATATTTTGGTGTTGAAAAAGTGTTTTGTATTTTTAGAGATGGAAAAGATGCATGGCTAACCTTCTACTAATTGCTCCCACTAACCTCTACCTTCTTGAAGACATCGCCTCACAATGGATCATAGGCAATCACAAACCTTGTGTACAAGAACTTTTCACGTGGTAGATTGAATGAAAGTTCCTCCCATCACCTTGCTTCACACGACAAAACTTGGACATGCCTCCATCAAGATTCAATTGAAGGCGAGCATGGAGGAAAAAACAAGTGCACTATTAGTATCGGTAAGGATGCATGGGAGTTCCACTAACTTAAAAAAATAAGTAGAGTTAACAACTTCTATAAATCATCAAAAACGCATAAGTCAAGCATGAAATAAGAAAGTGAGTCTACTTGTTAGTAAGTTAGAGTTAAAATTCTTATCGTAAGATATCATTGCTCTTGTTTGTGCAAGACTTGTTTGACATTTATTAATTCAATTTGGTTGTTCAAGCAAGTTACTAGATATTAGTGGATTAGTAGTTAGCTAGCCATGCTATAAAGAAATTATCTAGACATAGTAAATGAAAACAAAAGAGAAGACGAAGGGAGAGAAAATATACAAAGCTAGTGCAAGTAAAAGTAAGGTAAAAACATAAAGAACACTCTAGTAAAAGAAGAACTTCACTTGTATTTGATTGTCACCCTCAAGATACAAGATTCACACATAATCTCTCTCTCTCTCTCTCTCTCTCTCTCTCTCTCTAATGGCTAAACTAAAACAAGAAACAAAGAGAGAATACAAGAAAACAAAGGAAAAATATAACAAAAAACTAGCATAACCTCCCTATGTTGGCCCATAAGGTTACACTCTCCATTTATTTAGAGTTTTGATGATAACAAAACAAATAGGAGCTATATGGTACTAATTAGTTTATTGAGATAAGTTTCAAGTTTGTACCATAGTTTGGAGGCCATTGCTTAGTTATTGCAAGAAATTCTAGGTTCATGAAGCAAAGAAGGCTTTTTGCACATCAAGGAAGGAACATAGAAGAAAAGGCTCTAGCAAGGCATTGTATGGCTCAAGATTGCTCAAGAGACTTAATTAGATTTATTTTTAGCTTAGAGTTTTTGTTAAAGAATAGTGAATAGGTTTGAAGCTCTAACACACACGTTTTTGCGCACATCCTATTTCTAAGTTTATTTCATATAAATTATACAAAAATATTTTGATACAAAATCCTCTGCTTGTAAATCTATATTTATGTTTTATACTTATTCCTATTTAAAACATCTTTGATAAAAATATTTTTCTCCTTAAAATTCTTTTGAAAATCTGGTTTTTGGCCTGAGCCGGTCGACCGCCCGGGTCGACCGTGGCTATGACAGGCTTTGCCGGTCGACCCTGGCGGTCGACCGTGGTTCTGGCAGTGCACGTATCAGTGTGCACGTTTCACGGTCGACCGTGACGGTCGACCGACTGAAAGTCTTTACTCTCTGTTTGTTTGGGTCGACCGGGCCGGTCGACCGTATCCTGCAACGGTCGTTTTCTTTGAACTAGCGGTCGACCGGGCCGGTCGACCGGACTAGCCGTTTGAACAGTAACGGCTAGTTTCTGAACAGGTTTAATTTTTGTCCTTTTCTCACTTAAGTGTGTTTAAATGACATGTTTTGGTTTTAATACATTCTGATTAGCCTTAAAAATGTTTTATCTTCTAACCCTAGCCCTCTCCTATAAATAGGGGTGTTTGGGGAGAGATTAGATTACCTAATTATTACAAGAAAAATTCAAAAGTTTAAGGCATTCAAAAGAGCTTGGTTTCTTGGTTTTTGTGCTGAAATTCTCTCTCATTTTCTGAAGTGTTTTCAAGAATTCTCTGATTTCATTTTCTTTTCTCTTTGCACACAAGAGCTTCATTCCTACTCATTGTTCTCTAAGGACCTTTGTAAGGAAAGAGAATTTTGAAAGAGAAAGTTTGTGGTCTTTTGACTACCAAGAGAGAACTTGTACTTGAGATTGGTGAGTTGGGTACTCCGGTGTATTTGTGACATCTTTGTGATAGTGGAAGTGGTTGGAATCCTTCTGGGGAAGGCGGGGAAGTAGAGCTGGGTGCTCGAACCTCGATAACAATTCTTTGTGTTTGCGTTTGGTTTACTTTTCTTGTTCTTGCACTACTTTCATTGCTATTGTTGCTTGCTTTTGTTTGTCATTGCTATATTCACTTGTTGTCAATCATTATCCCATACAACAAGGTTGCATTGCGCACCTCCAACTCATATTTATGAGTAATCAGGAGGAAGGAGTTCAGAACCCTTCACGGGGCATTCGGCTCTTAGTCTTATTTTGAGAGATTGTTGCATCATATTTTTAAATTGTGCATTGATTAGCATTATCACCTATTCACCCCCCTCTAGGTGATTTTCAATTGGTATCAGAGCTTGGACTCTAGGTTTGGCTTAACATCCATAGAGAGATCCTTAAAATTTGCTAATCAACATTTTCATTCATTCATTCATCACTAGTAAACATGGCCGATAACATCAAAACCCCTCCTAAATTTGATGGATTTAATTTTCCTATTTGGAAGGTTAGGATGACTATATTCTTGCAATCTTTGGGTAGCTTAGTGGCTAAATCCTTGACCAAACCCTATGTAGCACCCGATAGTGATGAGAGCACATGGACCGACTTTACATTTAGAGAATATGAGGCTAACTCCAAGGCCCAAAACTCCCTATTAACTGCCTTGAATGAGGATGACCTTACACGGGTAATTCATTGCCAATCCGCTTATGAGATTTGGCAACATCTATTGGTCACACACGAAGGGACTTCACAAGTCAAGAGAGCTAAAATAGATCTCTTGAGGTCTCAATATGAATCTTTTAAAATGCTTGATGATGAATCTATTGATTGCATGATTACTAGATTTACTAAAATCACCAATGCTCTTTCTTCCTTAGGTGATGATATCTCCAATGATCAAAAGGTGCGAAAGTGATTCGGGCTCTTCCTACTTCATGGGAGATAAAGGCCACCACCTTGAAAGAATTGAACGACAAGGATGAGATGGACCTCATTAGTCTCATTGGGAACTTAAAGACCCATGAGATGGAAAAGAAGGCAAGAGAAGAAGCCGCTCCTTCAAAGAAGAAGTCTATAGCCTTCAAATCTTCATCCACTCTAGAGGACGATGAAGAAGATAAGGAAGAAGATGAGGAGCTATCACTACTTGTTCGCAATGTCAAGAGAATGTACCGAAGGAACAAGCTCAACTTCCGAAGAAAATTTGAAGGCAAAGAGGAGAGGAGAATTATATGCTACAATTGCCGAAAGCCCGGACACATCATGGCGGATTGCCCGGAGTTCAATAAGAAGATGACCTCCTCCTTCAAGCCAAAGAAATCGGAAGAAAAGAAAGCGTACAAGGCTACTTGGGATTCGGAAAGCGAGTCCGAGGAAGAGGCGGATATAGCGAATATGTGTTTCATGGCAAACACACCAAAGGTAACCCCTCAACCCCTTGATGATGAAGATGATGAATTAAATAAGGAAGTTCTTGTTCATGCTTTTGTAGAACTTTCTGAAACTTATGATAACAAGAAAATTGAATGTTTTAAATTGCAAAAAGAAGTTGCTTTTCTCAAAAATCAACTTGCTATGGTTTCTAAAGAAAAGGATGATATTTCTTCTAATCTTATTTCTATTCAAAATGAGTTTAATGCCTACAAGGTTTCTTGTAAGGGAAAATCTCCCATTGTTGATGAAAAAGAAATTTCTTCCTTAAAAACTAAAATGGTTGATTTTGAAAAAGTCTTGAAAGATTGTGCTTTTAACACTAAGAAACTTGAAGAAAAATTTTCTAAAAAGCACACCCCTCATGCTAAAGATTCACATGTTAAGTCTACTCATGCTCACACTACACATAACACTTCTCATGCTAAATCTTTTCATGCTCACAATTCCCATGCTCACAAATTACACACTCACTATGCTTTTAAATATGGTAGAGTGTATAGATGCACATATTGTGGTAAGAATAGGCATTTAGCTAAATTTTGTTATGACCAAGTTAATAGATCAAATAATCTTGTTTGGGTTAATGAAACTAACCCTTTAGGACCCAAGAAAATGTGGGTACCAAAATCAAGTCCTAAATTATTTGATATAGGTACACACCAAGGCTCCAAGACGTAGGGAGCGGTGGTACCTTGATAGTGGTTGTTCAAGACACATGACGTGGGACATCAATAACTTTACAACCCTATCAAGGTACGAGGAAGGTGGCTCCGTCACCTTCGGGGATGACTCCAAAGGCACTATCATCGGTATAGGTAACATTCAAATTGGTTCATCTCCTACTATAGAAACTGTTGTACTTGTTGATGGTTTGAAACATAATTTGCTTAGCATTAGTCAATTTTGTGACCGTGGTCTTAAAGTTATTTTTGATGATACTTCTTGCAAGATTTTTGATGTTAAAACCAATGTTTGTATTCTCACCGGTTTTCATGATGATAATGTTTATATCATTGACATGCTTAATGTGAAATGTTCTACTAAATGCTTAAATGCTTTTGATGAAAATTCTTGGCTTTGGCATAGAAGATTAGGACATGCATCTTTTGACCATCTTTCTAGGATTAACTCAAAGGAATTGGTGAAGGGTATACCTTGCTTGAAGTTTGAGAAAGACCGCATTTGTGGTGCGTGCCAACTTGGGAAACAAACCAAGTCTTCCTTCAAACCAATCAAGGATATCATGTCAACTAGGCCTTTAGAATTAATTCATATGGATCTTTTTGGACCTACTAAGACTAAGAGTTTAAATGGTAGTAGATATGCATATGTTTTGGTTGATGATTTTTCCCGTTTCACTTGGGTTTTCTTCTTAGAACACAAAGATCAAACTTTTTCTCATTTTAAGATTTTTCGAAAAAGAGTTGAAAAAGAAAAAGGCTTTTCGATTTTGAAAATAAGAAGTGATAGAGGTGGTGAGTTTGTTAACCAACTCTTCATGACTTATTGTGATGAAAAGGGAATTAAGCATGAAATGTCTTGTCCTAGAACTCCACAACAAAATGGAGTTGTAGAAAGGAAAAATAGAACACTTCAAGAGATGGCTAGGACAATGATAAGTGAGTATGACCTCCCTCAATATTTATGGGCCGAGGCCGTAAACACCGCATGCTATATATCAAATCGTATTTATTTGTGTAAAAATTCTTCCAAAACATCTTTTGAAATGTATCATTCTAGAAAACCTAATGTTGCATATTTCAAAGTTTTTGGATGCAAGTGTTTTGTTTTGAACACTAAAGATAACTTGGGTAAATTTGATGCTAAGGCTTATGAAGCAATCTTTGTTGGATATTCTACAACTAGTAAAGCTTATAGAGTATTCAATAGATCTTCACTTACCATTGAAGAATCCATGCATGTTAAATTTGAAGAATCTAATGTGGTTGTTGAGAATGTTGTAGAGATTGACCCATTAGGTGAAGACATGGAGAGACTATCCTTGAAGGACTCACCCGCTCAAGAAGAAAAGCGAGATTCAATTGGTGATGTTCAAGAGGATAAAGAGGAAAGCTCTCAACTGCTTCCTAAAGCTTGGAGATACGCTACAAATCATCCCAAGGAGCTCATCTTAGGTGATGCATCTAAAGGGGTAACAACTCGCTCCAAACTCCATGACCTATGTGGTAACTTTGCTTTCATTTCTCATTTTGAACCCAAAAGCATCCTCGAAGCCGAGGCGGACTCATATTGGTTGCTAGCCATGCAAGAGGAACTCAATCAATTTGAGCGCAACCAAGTTTGGCACCTTGTTCCTAGGCCCCACGATAGACCAATAATTGGTACTAAGTGGATCTTTAGAAACAAGATGGATGAGTCCGGAAATGTGATTAGGAATAAGGCTAGGTTAGTGGCCCAAGATTACACTCAAGTTGAGGGAATTGACTTTGAGGAGACCTTTGCACCCGTAGCACGGCTTGAAGCCATACGGATGACACTAGCTTTTGCATCTTTCAAAAATTTTAAACTTTTTCAATGGATGTGAAAAGTGCATTTTTGAATGGTTTTATAAATGAAGAAGTTTATGTTGCTCAACCTCCCGGTTTTATTGATCATGTTCATCCCGATTTTGTTTTTAAACTTGATAAAGCTTTATATGGATTGAAACAAGCTCCAAGAGCTTGGTATGAAAGGCTTTCTAGTTTTCTCATTTCAAATGATTTTATTAAAGGCAAAGTAGATACAACACTATTCACTAAGCATGTTGATAATGACATTTTAATTGTGCAAATTTATGTTGATGATATAATTTTTGGTTCTACTAATGAGTTTTTATGCAAGGAATTTGAAAAGGTCATGCAATGTGAATTTGAAATGTCTTCAATGGGTGAGCTTAATTTCTTTCTTGGACTCCAAATCAAGCAATTGCAAGATGGGAACTTCATATGTCAAGCCAAATACGCAAAGGAACTCGTAAAGAGGTTTGGACTTGAAGACTCAAAGGTTTACAACACTCCCATGGCAACTACCACCAAGCTTGATAAGGAGGACCAAGGTAAAAATGTTGATATTAAATTATATAGAAGCATGATAGGTAGTCTTTTGTATTTGATGGCAAGTAGGCCGGATATCATGTTTAGTGTGTGTCTTTGTGCTAGATTTCAATAGTGTCCCAAAGAGTCTCATCTTATTGTGGTAAAACGCATTATTCGTTATATTAAGGGAACGATTGGAATGGGTCTATGGTATCCGAAAACCGGAGATTTCTAAATGACGAGTTATTCGGATGCCGACTATGCGGGTTGTAGAGTAGATAGAAAGAGTACTAGTGGGACATGTCAATTTCTTGGTAATTGTCTTGTTTCATGGTCCTCTAGGAAACAAAATTCCGTAGCTCTCTCAACCGCCGAGGCGGAGTATGTTGCCGCGGGGGCTTGTTGTGCACAAGTCCTTTGGATGAAACATACTCTCCTTGATTATGATTTGCATTTTGACCATATAAAAATATTTTGTGATAATACTAGTACTATACATATGACAAAGAATGCAAATCAACATAGTAAGACCAAGCACATTGAGATTAGATATCACTTTCTTAGAGATCATTTTGAGAAAGGAGATATAGTTATTGATTATGTTTCTACGGATTTGCAACTAGCCGATATTTTCACTAAACCACTTGATTTTGTTAGATTTTCCTTCATTTGTGGTGAACTTAATGTTTGTGTTATTGAATAAAAATGTTTTCAAACCCTTTTTGATGTATGACAAAAAGGGGGAGAATGAGTTTTTATGATAGAATTATGATTTCATATGGTCTTGGTTCCATGTGAGTTCATATATGTTTTTAGTTTTTGATGTGTTTTCATGAATACTTGTAATTTGAGTTTAAGTGTTTTGCAAGCGTTTTATATTTTCATGGTTTTTGGTTTCATGATGTTTACTTGCAAATTACAAATTACAATATTTTTCCTTGTTTAATATAGCATAATTTGAGGGGGAGCTTTCTCCTCCCCTATATTTTTGTTTATAGCCTATTTGTTTTGTCATCATCAAAAAGGGGGAGATTGTTGGCCCATAAGGTTACACTCTCCATTTATTTAGAGTTTTGATGATAACAAAACAAATAGGAGCTATATGGTACTAATTAGTTTGTTGAGATAAGTTTCAGGTTTGTACCATAATTTGGAGGCCATTGCTTAGCTATTGCAAGAAATTCTAGGTTCATGAAGCAAAGAAGGCTTTTTGCACATCAAGGAAGGAACATAGAAGAAAAGGCTCTAGTAAGGCATTGCATGGCTCAAGATTGCTCAAGAGACTTAATTAGATTTATTTTTAGTTTAGAGTTTTTGTTAAAGAATAGTGAATAGGTTTGAAGCTCTAACACACACGTTTTTTGCGCACATCCTATTTCTAAGTTTATTTCATATAAATTATACAAAAATATTTTGATACAAAATCCTCTGCTTGTAAATCTATATTTATGTTTTATACTTATTCCTATTTAAAACATCTTTGATAAAAATATTTTTCTCCTTAAAATTCTTTTGAAAATCTGGTTTTTGGCCTGAGCCGGTCGACCGCCCGGGTCGACCGTGGCTATGACAGGCTTTGCCGGTCGACCCTGGCGGTCGACCGTGGTTCTGGCAGTGCACGTATCAGTGTGCACGTTTCACGGTCGACCGTGACGGTCGACCGACTGAAAGTCTTTACTCTCTGTTTGTTTGGGTCGACCGGGCCGGTCGACCGTATCCTGTAACGGTCGTTTTCTTTGAACTAGGGTCGACCGGGCCGGTCGACCGGACTAGCCGTTTGAACAGTAACGGCTAGTTTCTGAACAGGTTTAATTTTTGTCCTTTTCTCACTTAAGTGTGTTTAAATGACATGTTTTGGTTTTAATACATTCTGATTAGCCTTAAAAATGTTTTATCTTCTAACCCTAGCCCTCTCCTATAAATAGGAGTGTTTGGGGAGAGATTGGATTACCTAATTATTACAAGAAAAATTCAAAAGTTTAAGGCATTCAAAAGAGCTTGGTTTCTTGGTTTTTGAGCTGAAATTCTCTCTCATATTCTGAAGTGTTTTCAAGAATTCTCTGATTTCATTTTCTTTTCTCTTAGCACCTAGAGCTTCATTCCTACTCATTGTTCTCTAAGGACCTTTGTAAGGAAAGAGAATTTTGAAAGAGAAAGTTTGTGGTCTTTTGACTACCAAGAGAGAACTTGTACTTGAGATTGTGGAGTTGGGTACTCCGGTGTATTTGTGACATCTTTGTGATAGTGGAAGTGGTTGGAATCCTTCTGGGGAAGGCGGGGAAGTAGAGCTGGGTGCTCGAACCTCGATAACAATTCTTTGTGTTTGCGTTTGGTTTACTTTTCTTGTTCTTGCACTACTTCATTGCTATTGTTGCTTGCTTTTGTTTGTCATTGCTATATTCACTTGTTGTCATTCATCTTGTCAATCATTGTCCCATACAACAAGGTTGCATTGCGCACATCCAACTCATATTTACGAGGAATCAGGAGGAAGAAGTTCAGAACCCTTCACGGGGCATTTGGCTCTTAGTCTTGTTTTGGGAGATTGTTGCATCATATTTTTAAATTGTGCATTGATTAGCATTATCACCTATTCACCCCCCCTCTAGGTGATTTTCACCCTATTCTCTGGATATCTCCTTCTCTAGAAGTTTTGAGAAGTATTTATAGGCACATGAGCATGGTGAGAAATAGCAGAAGGTATGGCCCTTGGCCCTGACGCCAGAGCGCCAGGGACAAGGGCTGTAGTCTGGTGCCAGGGAGGGGCCTGTAGCTACATTAAATATGTTGACTTCTGCTCCCTGCATTAACAGATCTGGGCTTCAAGTGTGGGCTTCTTCTTGACTCTAAAAAAATTCCTCAAATATATTAGTGCTTTGGGCCTCTTTTTTTCTTCAAGCTATGGACCTAGAAACAAGGAGAAGAACCCATTAATAAATAAAATTTTATTAAGATAAATGTGCAAATGTGATGACAAATATACAAATATAAATACTAATCACACCCTCACACTTATCTTTTACTCGTCCCTGAGCAAAACAAATAGAACTAGAATGCTAAACTAAGAAAGTTTATTACACCACTTTCGCAGGTGACGCGATTGCACTGAGCATGTGTAGCAAGCCTTAAACCTCTAAGTTTTCCTTAGAGGAGGAGTTTTGTGTCTTGAGGATTTTCAGCGGATTGCACCCACAAAATTCATGAAACGAATGAAAATGTTAGTTGTTTTTTGAAAGTTTTTCTTAAAGCAGAAAAAAGCTTTTTATTTTCTTTAGTAAAAATAAATAAATAATTATAAGTATTAGGTCTAACCCTTGTTAGTTCTTCCTATACTTTGGTCTTCATGTAAGAATATGTTTTTTTTTTAAAGTTTCAGAGGAATTTTGTACTTCAAACTCATTCTTTTATTTTGCTTTAAATAATATGCATTGTGTGAAGTGATAATTTACATGGAATTTTTTGACTCAAACTTTAATACCACAAAATTTTTAAGTGTTTATTTATGTACAATTTCAATTTCTTAGGCTTTCTAATTTACTCGTGCAGCTAGTTTTTAACCGATGACTCCCAAACCAGGCGGTCTTAGGACACCAGGTGAGAAAACACCCTTAAGGTTAAATACTCAAGTGAACTAGGTCAGAAACTAAGGTTTTTTTTCTTTAGGCATGAATAATCATGCTTCTTGAGGCACAATTATTCAGCTTAATCGGGTTTATAACTATATATATGCATTTTTTTCATTTTGTTTTTGTGTGCCATTTAGAGTCTTTATCTATAAATTTCAAGAGTATGTGTGTAGCCAATGAATATCTACTAGGACAAAAGTAAAGAGTTGAGCTATTTTTCTAATTTCTCCTAAACTATCAATCCAACCAATATTCTTTTATTTAGGCTAAAGTAAAGAATTTCTAACTAGGGTTTTCTTAATCCTTATATCTATTTTGTATTTTTAGAAAAGACTATAAAAATTCTCTACTACTTAAGTTTTTTTGAGGAAAAAAAGAAAAGAACAAAGAAATCCTTGTTTTTATTTATATATTTTTTATTTTATTTTTTTCAGTTTTTTTAGAAGTGAAAGAAAAAGAAATACTAAAATCCTATGTTAGTACCTCTTCCCTGCACTTATCTAATGCATTATCCTCAATGGATGATATGTGAATGCATATGCAATAAACAGGTGTAAGGAAAGATTTACAAAGAATTATGATAATGTACAAAAAATTCCTAATTTTTATTTATTTACACAAATTATGTTTCTTTTTTTTCTTTTTTTGGTTTGGGGTGGGATATAGTCACTTGTAAGATGGGTCTAAAAGACCCATGATATGTTCATCTTGTGACTCTGGTTCAGTGATAAGGAATGGCTTCAGTTTTTGCCTATTTACCTTGAATTTTTCACCACTTTTTGGATCAAAAATTATCATAGTACCATGTGAAAAGACGATGTGCACAATGAAGGGTCCAGACCAAATAGTCTTGAGCTTCCTCGCGAAGATTGAAGCCGTGAATTGTAGAGTAAAACTTTTTATCCGTGGATAAAATTCTTTCTGTGTATGCATTGGTCATGAAAGAACTTGGTCCTACTCTTTGTTATTTTTGTGTTTTCATAAACTTCATTTCGTATCCCCTTCTAACACTGAAATTTGTAGCTTCCTCAGTTCGCCAGCTTTGTTTAAATCAAAGTTCAATTGTTTGATGGCCCATAAAGTACGGTGTTCTAATTCCACTGGCAAGTGGCAGGCCTTCCCAAATACCACTCGGTATGAAGACATACTGAGGACAGTTTTGAAAGTAGTCCGATAAACCCATACTGCATCTATCAGCTTGGTGACCACTCCTTTCTATTATGTCTAACGATTTTCACCAAGATGTGTTTAATTTGTCTGTTAGTTACTTCTATTGGTTTGAAGATGATACATTTAGATAATTTATGAGCGATAAAGTATTTACGCAGCAGGGTTTATAAAGCCCTGTTGCAGAAATGAGTCTCATTATCACTGATAATTGCGCGTGGGGTGCTGAAACGAGAGAAAATATTTTCTTTTAGAAATTTGACAACCACCTTTTTGTCACCATCCTGGTCGGTATTGCCTCTACCCATTTTGGAACATAGTCCACTGTAACCAAGATGTACTGGTTGCCGAATGAATTTGGAAACGGTCCAATAAAATCAATCCCCCAAACATCAAAAATTTCAACCTCCAGAATAGGGTTTTGGGTCATCATGTCTCCCCTTGTAATTTTCCCGATCATTTGGCAGTTTACGCATGACCTGCAAAAGTTGAAGGAATCCTTGAACAAAGTAGGCCAGTAGAACCCACTTTGTAAGACCTTCTCGATGGTTTTGCGGGGACCAAAGTGTCCACCACAAGCAATTTCATGGCAGAAAGTTAACACACTCCTATGCTCTTCCTCTGGTACACAACGTCTGATGATTTGGTCAGGACAGTATTTGAAAAGGTATGGCTCTTCCCAAAAGAAGAACCGTACTTGGGCAAAGAAGTGATATCTATCCTGCTTCGTCCATTCAGAAGGTACTTGTCTTGATGCAAGATAATTGACGATGTTAGTATACCAGGGTTCCTTAAATATTGTTAGAATGTGTCCGTCCGGGAAATCATCGTTGATCGGTTCTTCCTTAGTAGGTGCATTGGGAATTCTAGATAAGTGACCGGCTACTATGTTTTCCATACCTTTTTGTCTCTAATCTCTAAGTCAAATTCTTGTAACAGAAGGATCCAACGAATAAGTCTTGCTTTTGGTTCCTTCTTCATCATGAGGTGCCTCAATGCGAAGTGGTCTGTGAAAACTGTGGTTTTCGATCCTAGCAGGTATGGACGGAATATTTCTAACGCGAATACTATAACTGATAGGTAGTAAAAAATGCATAATTGTCATCACATTTACTATCACATTTTCATATTTATTCATATAATCATGCACTATTACTAATATTTTATTATTTATTGTGTGCAGGCCTTGAGTAATAAAAATAAAAGAATAAAGCCTTAAAAGAAGCCCAAAAGCCCATGTTCAAGCCCAATGCAAAAGTTGCAATTATCAAATATCAAAGTTGCAATTACTAAGGGCAATTGTTACAAATACTAAAAGAAGAGGGAAGGATAGGTTTCTATTCAACCCTAAATGCTTGCAGGATGAGGATAAAAGCCAAAGAAGGAGAGTGCAAAGATAACAAATTCGTTGTTAAAAGATATTGGAAGATTTGGATTTAGGGTAACTTGCTTCCCAAGTTATCCCGAAAATCTCAAAATAAAGAGTCAGGATACAACTTCCAGAAGGATAAACCCAGATGGACGGACCAGAGGAGGCCACGAGCGAAAGCGCGTGGCCAGCAGACACTACTTGACCGCGGAAACGCGGCCCAAGCCGCGTTTCCGCGGCAATCGAAATAAGGCTGGCGATCAGGTTTCGTCGAGGAGTCGTACCGGGACTCTACTTCTTCCAGCTCCTATAAATACCCCTACAGAGCAACAGAGAAGGGCGTCCAGCGAACTACAGAGCTAAATCTAGGGTTTTTAGGCTAGTTTGTAGTTTAGGTTTTTATTTTTCTTTCTTGTAATTTTTATTTTATGTAACTGAGAGAAGAGGATGCTTTTATGGAGGAAGGAGTTCATGCTTGTACTGAGGTGACATCGGTGTAAGTCAAACTTTTCTTTCATTGTTAATAGAATCAACTCAAGGTTTGTTTTTGTTATTTTATTCTTGTTTTATTTTTGTTCTTCTATTCTTGTTTTATTTTATTGTTTCTCTCTGATGTCTTGCAAACCATGAGATCTGATCGCTTCGAGACTGTTTAGCAAAGAAGTGCCCTTGATGGCCTATGGTGATGAACAGATCCTATACGCCATGCTTGATTGCCTTCAAAGACAAGGTAAGTCGTTGCAACGGATCAAAGGTAAACAAGACAGAAGAGGTAGGTATGTGTTTTTTTTAGTTTATGGTTTTCTTTCTTTAATTTCTGTAGATTAAATCACCAACACTTCATCTTTCAACTCTTTCTTTCCCAACTCATTGTAAATATCGCTCCTATTCCTAACCAGACTTTAACTATTATTTTCTTATTTTTCTTTTAATAACTAAAAGAATAATTTTTTAGAGAACTTGCTAAACAAGCTTCCATCGCTAGTCCCTCCCTGAGGATCACGACCCGCATAGCCATTGCTACAGCGGATTAGAATTGAGCACCCTGCACATCTTTAATTCTTAAATCTGATATATTATATTTTGTGTGCAGTAAAAACTCAATCAATGACCAAGAATTCTTTCTCAGTTATAGTGTAGTTTTGCTGAGCATCATTCAATGTCCTACTCGAATAATAGATCACATGCTGCCGATTATCAATACGCTGTCCTAGGACAGCGCCAATGGCAAGGTCTGAGGCATTATACATGATCTAAAATGGTTGTGTCCAGTCAGGAGCCGAAATGATAGGTGTAAATATAAGTTCTTGTTTAAGTTTCTCCCATGATTTAAGATATCCATCATCAAAATCAAAAGGCATGTCCTTTGCGAGCAGGTTGGTTAAGGGTCTAGCGATTTTGCTAAAGTTCTTAATAAACCGTTGGTAGAACCCAACATGCCCTAAAAAAAATTAGATATCCTTAATGCATTTGAGTGGTGGAAGCTTAGCGACTACTTCTATCTTAGCCTTGTCAACTTCGACCCCTCTCCTCGAGATCTCATGGCCTAAGACAATCCCCTGTCTTGCCATGAAGTGACATTTTCCCCAATTTAGAGTTAACTTATTTTCCTTGCATCTTTGAAGAACTAACTCTAAGTGATGAAGACACTGGTCAAATGAATCTCCGTAGATCGAGAAATCATTCATGAAAATTTCTAGAAAATGTTCTACTATATCAGAAAAAAGACTGAGCATGCACCATTGGAATGTCGCGGGAGCGTTGCACAATCCAAAGGGCATGCGTCAGTAGGCAAAAGTTCCGAAAGGGCAAGTGAACGTGGTCTTCTTCTGATTCTCTGCAGTAATGGAGATCTGATTGAATCCTGAGTCCCCCTCCAGCAAACAGTAGTACTCGTGTTTAGCTAAGCGTTCTAGCATTTGATTGATAAAGGGTAGCGGGAAGTGGTCTTTACGGGTAGCAATATTCAATTTTCGATAGTCAATATAAACACGAATCTTGGTAGCAGTCTTGTTTGTACCAACTCCTTGTGTTCATTTTCTACTACCATGAAACTAGCTTTCTTAGGGACAGCATGGACTGAACTAACCCATTGGCTATGAGAAATAGGATAAATTATCCCATTGTCTAATAGTTTTAAAATTTTTGTTTTCACAGCATCTTGCATGAATGGGTTAAGCCTACGCCGTGGGCCCCTCTTACGAGTCACATCATCATTCAAATGAATTCGGTGTTGTACTATTGCTGGACTTATCCCCTTGATGTCATTCATTGTCTATCCAATGGCTTCTCTATGTGTCCTCAAAATTGACTTCAAGCTTTCCTCTTGTTTTCCATTCGGATGGGATGCTATGATGACTGGTAATTGTGCACGTACATTGCATATTTTGTATGACATATGTCACATTTGAAAATCACCTAGAGGGGGGGGGGGTGAATAGGTGATAATGCTAATCAATGCACAATTTAAAAAGATGATGCAACAATCTCCCAAAACAAGACTAAGAGCCGAATGCCCCGTGAAGGGTTCTGAACTCCTTCCTCCTGATTCCTCGTAAATATGAGTTGGAGGTGCGCAATGCAACCTTGTTGTATGGGACAATGATTGACAAGATGAATGACAACAAGTGAATATAGCAATGATAAACAAAAGCAAGCAACAATAGCAATGAAAGTAGAGCAAGAACAAGAAAAGTAAACCAAACGCAAACACAAAGAATTGTTATCGAGGTTCGAGCACCCAGCTCTACTTCCCCGCCTTCCCCAGAAGGATTCCAACCACTTCCACTATCACAAAGATGTCACAAATACACTGGAGTACCCAACTCCACAATCTCAAGTACAAGTTCTCTCTTGGTAGTCAAAAGACCACAAACTTTCTCTTTCAAAATTCTCTTCCCTTACAAAGGTCCTTAGAGAACAATGAGTAGGAATGAAGCTCTTGTGTTCAAAGAGAAAAGAAAATGAAATCAGAGAATTCTTGAAAGCACTTCAGAAAATGAGAGAGAATTTCAGCACAAAAACCAAGAAACCAAGTCTTTTTGAAAGCCTTAAACTTGTGGAAATTTTGATAATTTTTCTTGTAACCAAACTCTCCCTAAACACCCCTATTTATAGGAGAGGACTAGGGTTTAAAGATAAAACATTTTTAAGGCTAATCAGAAGGTATTAAACCCAAAACAAGTCATTTAAACTCACTTAAGTGAGAAAAGGACAAAAATAAACAGCTCAGAAAACTAGCCGTTACTGTTCAAACGGCTAGTCTGGTCGACCGCCCGGTCGACCGTGAGTTCAAAAAAATAGCCGTTGCAGGCTGACGGTCGACCGGCCGGTCGACCCAAACAAACAGAGAGTAAGGACTTACAGTCAGGCTCGTCTCGGTCGACCGTCACGGTCGACCGTGAAAACGTGCACACTGATACGTGCATCTGCCAGAGCCACGGTCGACCGGGGCGGTCGACCGGCAAAGCGTGTCATAGCCACGGTCGACTCGGGCGGTCGACCGGCTCAGGCCAAAAATCAAGTTTTGAACAGATTTTTGAGGAGATGAATATTTTTATCAAAAGATGTTTTAAATAGGAATAAGTATAAAACATAAATATAGATTTACAGGCAGAGGATTTTGTATCAAAATTTTTGTATGATTTATATGAAATAAACTTAGAAATTTGATGTGCGCAAAAACGTGTGTGATGGAGCTTCAAACCTATTCACTATTCTTTAATAAAACTCTAAACTAAAAACAATCTAATAAATTATCTTGAGCAATCTTGAGCCAAGCTGTGCTTTGCTAGAGCCTTCACTTCTATGTTCCTTCTATGATGTCCAATATGCCTTCTTTGCTTCATGAACCTAGAAATTCTTGCAATAGCTAAGCAATGGCCTCCAAATATGGTACAAACCTGAAACTTATCTTAACAAACTAATTAGTATCATATAGCTCATATTTGGTTTGTTATCATCAAAACTCTAAACAAGTGGAGAGTGTAACCTTATGGGCCAACAATCTCCCCCTTTTTGATGATGACAAAACAAATAGGCTATAAGCAAAAATATAGGGGACGAGAAAGCTCCCCCTCAAATTATGCTATATTTAAAAATTAAAAGATACAATAATGTTATGCAAGTAAAACATCATGAAACCAAAAACCATGAGAATATAAAGCACACTTGCAAACACACTTAAACTCAAATCACAAGAATTCATGAAAACACACTAAAAACATAAAACATATATAGACTCATATGGAACCAAAACCATATGAACTCATAATTCTATCACATAAAAACTCATTCTCCCCTTTTTGTCATACATCAAAAAGGGTTATGAAAACATTTTTATTCAATAACACAAACATTAAGTTCACCACAAATGAAAGAAAATCTAGCAAAATCAAGTGGTTTAGTGAAAATATCGGCTAGTTGCAAATCCGTAGAAACATAATCAATATCTATATCTCCTTTCTCAAAATGATCTCTAAGAAAGTGATATCTAATCTCAATGTGCTTGGTCTTACTATGTTGATTTGCATTCTTTGTCATATGTATAGTACTAGTATTATCACAAAATATTTTTATATGGTCAAAATGCAAATCATAATCAAGGAGAGTATGTTTCATCCAAAGGACTTGTGCACAACAAGCCCCCACGGCAACATACTCCGCCTCGACGGTTGAGAGAGCTACGGAATTTTATTTCCTAGAGTACCATGAAACAAGACAATTACCAAGAAATTGACATGTCCCACTAGTACTCTTTCTATCTACTCTACAACCCGCATAGTCGGCATCCGAATAACTCGTCATTGAGAAATCTCCGGTTTTCGGATACCATAGACCCATTCCAATCGTTCCCTTAATATAACGAATAATGCGTTTTACCGCAATAAGATGGGATTCTTTGGGACACGATTGAAATCTAGCACAAAGACACACACTAAACATGATATCCGGCCTACTTGCCGTCAAATACAAAAGACTACCTATCATGCTTCTATATAATTTAATATCAACATTTTTACCTTGGTCGTCCTTATCAAGCTTGGTGGTAGTTGCCATGGGAGTGTTGCAAACCTTTGAGTCTTCAAGTCCAAACCTCTTTACGAGTTCCTTTGCGTATTTGGCTTGACATATGAAGTTCCCATCTTGCAATTGCTTGATTTAGAGTCCAAGAAAGAAATTAAGCTCACCCATTGAGGACATTTCAAATTCACATTGCATAACCTTTTCAAATTCCTTGCAAAAAACTCATTAGTAGAACCAAAAATTATATCATCAACATAAATTTGCACAATTAAAATGTCATTATCAACATGCTTAGTGAATAGTGTTGTATCTATGTAACGCCCCGATCCCGGCGATACGGGGACGTCACTGCAACGTATATACGTAGGTCAGAACTACCCTCCCGTATATACGCTAAGCATCAGTACAGACAAGAATCAGAGTACGGAAGCAGTGGTGCATTATACATTCCAACACATATATATATACAATCACAGAGTTATCACCAGATGTGATCCAATATTACAATAATATTATATCACAGATGCGCAAATGCGAGAATACAAAAGATATACATATATGAACAGTATAAAAGGGTGTCCACATACATGTATACAAGGAATGTACAAGTATGAATAGAAAAAGGGCACTCACGAGTTTAAAAAGGAAAACTCGAGAGACTCACAGGGGGCCTGGAAGGATGTGGCTCAGGACGGTCGGCTGGAGATCCACGCTACTGCTGCGTTACTCTGAACACACGCTCCTAGCTCCAGGACCTGGACGTGAGAATCCAGCGGAGTCAAATGATACTCCCCAGGCGAGTGGTGAAGCAAAACCAAGTGGTGAAGCAGGGTGAGCACAATAATGCATATATCAAGTGATATCAAGTAGGAAATACTCAGGAGGCAGATAGGTTAGAGCAGGTATGAATAGATATGGCAGGATAATCATAAAACAGGAAATCAGAATAAAACCAATCCGAGCTACCAGGTAGTTATAACATAATACTCATAAAACATGAAATCCGATATAAAGTCCGGGAAAAGCAAATACGGTAAGGCACAGCACAAATTCATAGCTATTTAAGATGTAGGCTTTGGTATGCGTCCCATTCCACATACCTCTACTTACAACTTAAAGAGCCGGTTATTATGACACTTTATTATTACTCGTCTTACCCATATATCTAGGTATGTGGCTCGGTGTACGGCCAACTCACATACATCCATATATAAGCAAGTCGAGGTTGTTATTGGAAACAGCGGGGGTATCAACGAACTATGTTTACAGTGGGTCCCGTGCATGCCCGGGACCACGGTCACAGGGTGTTCCGTTGCATGGTGACGGAACCAGCCGCAAGGCCTATCAGGAGGGACTTATGTATGCCCGATAATAACAGGAATAAGGGAGCCAGCTCTCCCCTCGGTCCCCTGGAGTACCACAGGTCAGACCGGATATAGTGCACAATACCTAATGCCACTGTAAACACGAACACATATCGATATCCGCATATTTCCCCCGACCCAATACAAGTTGGTCCTTTTTAGGATTCATTAGTTTAATTATCACTTTACGGGAAAAACAGGAAATAGACATGATCAGGAATAAGGAGTACATAAGTACTATATAGTCAGGTCACTGCATGTAAAGCAGGAAAACAGGTCACTGATCATGACACAGAATCATAAGTCAAGGTCCCCGTAAAGATGATAATCACAAGTCAAATCATCATGCTGGGTGTCAAGTGATAGCATGACAGAGTGGTGATATTTAGTAAACAACCAAACATAACAAGAGATGGATAATAATCAGGTGGCAAGTTATGTCAAGAGATTGATAATAGTCTGGGTAAGTCAGGTCATAACCAGAGGGTCTAGCCAAATAGTAGTAGGTCAGGTGGTCAGGTGATAACACACTAGATGGTCAGGTGATATACATGTGTTAAAAGGAAGCATACAACTAACTAGTCTGAAGTAATGGTATGGCAAGTGGTAACATAAAAGTAATGACCCAAAGTCCAACAAGTCCAACGACCACGAAGGGTCGGCCACGCATAGCATAAAGCAATAAAAGATATAAAGCATGAAATACAATACATAAAGACTAGAGCGAGTATACTATCATAATCAATGGAATGAGAAGCAAGAGGGTAGCGAGTGAGAACACTCGCCTGAGTCACCAATATACCGAAATATCCGAACTCCACGGAAGCTTGGGATGCGCCACAAAACCTGATATAAATATGTAGAGTGAAGAGGAGAGAGAAAGAGTGGTTTAGGGAGAGAAATTCTAGAGAGAGAAAGTCTAGAGGGAGAAAGTGGGATTTCTAGAGAGAGAATCTAGAGGGAGATTTCTAGAGAGAGAATCTAGAGGGAGATTTCTAGAGAGAGAATCTAGAGGGAGATTTCTAGAGAGAGAAAATCTAGAGTGAGAAAGAGTGATTTTTAGAAAGGGATAACCTAGAGAGAGAAAGAGTGATTTTTAGAGGGAGAAACCCTAGAGAGAGAAAGTGGAGGTTTTAGAGAGGGTCTAGGGAGGAGTTAGAGAGAGAAACTGAGGAGAGAGAGGGAGAGGAATTGTAGAGAGAGGAGAGAGAGGAAGAGAGAGGAAGAGAGAGAGAGAAGGAAAGAGAGAGAAAGAGGAGAGAGAAGGAAAGAGAGAGAAAGAGGAAAGAGAGAGAGCTGGAGAGAGAGCAGGAGGAACAGGGGGCAGCAGCCCCCCTCTTCTCTCTGGCACAGGGGGCGGGAAGCCCCCTGGCCGGGCAGGGTTGCCGGCCGCCGGCGGAGCGCCGGCGGGGCGCCAGGCTGGGGTGGCCGGTGGCCACCCCAGGGAAGGACAGGGAGGGGGCAGCAGCCCCCTCCCCCAACAGGCCACGGCCAGGGCCACAGGCCCTGGCCGGGCTCTGGCCGGGCTCTGGCCGCGGCAGTGCGGCCAGAGGGGAAACGCCGAGGGCCCTCCGGCCCATCGGCGGCCGGCGCTGGCCAGGGGTGGCCGGCGGCCACCCCAACAGTGAGGGAGAGAGAGGGAGGAAAGAGAGGGGGAGAGAGGGAGATCTGAGAGAGAGAAAAGGGAGAGGGGGAAACTGGCCCCCTTCTCCGGCCAGTGGCCGCCGGCGGCGGTCCTGGCCGCCGGCGAGGCCAACAGAGAGAGAGAGAGGGCTGGCGGTCTCGTGGGCGCCAGCAGGAGAGGAAAGAGAGAAGAGGGAAAAAGAAAAAGGAAAAAAAAAGAAAAAGGAAAAAGAATAAATAAATAAAAAAAGATGGGAGATGGTGAGGTGGAGATATTTGTTGATGAGGTGGAGGAAATGGAAGTGTGTGGAAGTTGGTGGAATTTTGGAGGAAAATGGAATTTTGGGAAAATTGGGAAATTGGAATTCTTGTGGCTTGTGGAGGAAGGAAAGAAATAAGGAAAAGGAAAAAGGAAAAGAATTTATAAAGAGAAGATTTTCTCTTGGAAGGAAAATTGAAAATAATGGAAGTGGCGAATTCCCGGAATTCAGTAGCAGATATGGAAATCTTTCGGGAAAATACCGGAATCGTCTGAAATTCAAGTATCTCGGAACGACCCGAAATAAATATCAAAAATCCATAATATAATACTAAGTATCATAGTGAAATCCGTTTTAAGAAATACTTTATAGTTTTAAAGATAAAAATCCCGGAATCAGTTACCTACCGACTCTGAAAGAATTTCATAAAATCATAAAATCCTCAGAAAAAGTATTTAAGTAAGAAATGTGATTCTAAGAATTAAAGTCTAAAGGACCATCATGAAATTCCTAGCTGTGTGTGAATTAAAAATCCTGGAATCGGTTATCTACCGACTCCGGTGGAATATCCATAAATTCGTAAAATCTTTAGAAAAAGGATTTAGGTAGGAAATATTACTCTAAGAAGAATCGTCTAAAGACTCTTCGAGAAATTCCAAGTGGTTTGTGAATTAAAAATCCGGGAAGCGGTCAGCGACACTGGCCGACACCGGTTTTGAAGAAATTCAATTTAATTCCAGAAAAATCTAGAAAATCATAGAAAATATATAATAATGGAAAATGGTATTTAAAACTAAAATCGGTCAAATCTAATCACCGGAAAGACCAAATCGAATAATATACTATAATCGAGTTCCTGGTTCGGACTGGGACTGACTCCGAGTCCACGAATCCAAATCCAAGACAAAATAATTATATAAGGAATTCATAAAGCAAAACAAATACAGGAAACAAATCGAAAAAATACGATCGGAAAATCTGAATACGCAACTAAGTACGTATTCCGGGAACGGGGTATTACAATCCACCCACCTTACAAAAATTGCGTCCTCGCAATTTCGTTAAGTGGTGAATTGAACACAAAGGGAACAAGGGTGGAATCTATACCAATTAGATATGAAGCACTATAGGTAGGGCTCTCAAGTCAACTGAATAATAATCATACTCTGCATTTCCGGCTGATGATGTCGTGGCTGTGTAATAAATCTTTAGAATAATGCTGAATAATACTGATGATGTCGTGGCTGTGAAATAAATGAATACTGATGATGTCGTGGCTGTGTAATAAAGAAAACCCCGAAAATCCTGAGCATAATAAAGAAGACCGATAATTAAGAATCCGACTGCTGTCCTCTGAAAGATAGCCAGATCAAGATCGATCTGGAGAATACCAAGCTTCATAGAATTGGCCGAAGAGATCACATAATAGCTTCATTCTGAACCAGCCACTACCTCTCTAGTCTAGTCATATCTTAAAATAGTATAAGGCTTCATAAAACCAAAACAGGGAAAGGATAGGAAGGATTTACGAATCAAAGGAAAGATAGTCAAGGAGGGATTTGAAATCAAAGGAAAGATAGTCAAGAAATAGATAACTCTGCACTTGCAGTTGGAATGTATAACCAAGACTCATGTATTCCAGTTGCAAATCTCTTTACCATTGATTTGCCTTCTGGACGTATTGAAGATGTCCAGAGCCTAAGCTCTGATACCAACCTGTAACGCCCCGATCCCGGCGATACGGGGACGTCACTGCAACGTATATACGTAGGTCAGAACTACCCTCCCGTATATACGCTAAGCATCAGTACAGACAAGAATCAGAGTACGGAAGCAGTGGTGCATTATACATTCCAACACATATATATATACAATCACAGAGTTATCACAGATGTGATCCAATATTACAATAATATTATATCACAGATGCGCAAATGCGAGAATACAAAAGATATACATATATGAACAGTATAAAAGGGTGTCCACATACATGTATACAAGGAATGTACAAGTATGAATAGAAAAAGGGCACTCACGAGTTTAAAAAGGAAAACTCGAGAGACTCACAGGGGGCCTGGAAGGATGTGGCTCAGGACGGTCGGCTGGAGATCCACGCTACTGCTGCGTTACTCTGAACACACGCTCCTAGCTCCAGGACCTGGACGTGAGAATCCAGGGGAGTCAAATGATACTCCCCAGGCGAGTGGTGAAGCAAAACCAAGTGGTGAAGCAGGGTGAGCACAATAATGCATATATCAAGTGATATCAAGTAGGAAATACTCAGGAGGCAGATAGGTTAGAGCAGGTATGAATAGATATGGCAGGATAATCATAAAACAGGAAATCAGAATAAAACCAATCCGAGCTACCAGGTAGTTATAACATAATACTCATAAAACATGAAATCCGATATAAAGTCCGGGAAAAGCAAATACGGTAAGGCACAGCACAAATTCATAGCTATTTAAGATGTAGGCTTTGGTATGCGTCCCATTCCACATACCTCTACTTACAACTTAAAGAGCCGGTTATTATGACACTTTATTATTACTCGTCTTACCCATATATCTAGGTATGTGGCTCGGTGTACGGCCAACTCACATACATCCATATATAAGCAAGTCGAGGTTGTTATTGGAAACAGCGGGGGTATCAACGAACTATGTTTACAGTGGGTCCCGTGCATGCCCGGGACCACGGTCACAGGGTGTTCCGTTGCATGGTGACAGAACCAGCCGCAAGGCCTATCAGGAGGGACTTATGTATGCCCGATAATAATAGGAATAAGGGAGCCAGCTCTCCCCTCGGTCCCCTGGAGTACCACAGGTCAGACCGGATATAGTGCACAATACCTAATGCCACTGTAAACACGAACACATATCGATATCCGCATATTTCCCCCGACCCAATACAAGTTGGTCCTTTTTAGGATTCATTAGTTTAATTATCACTTTACGGGAAAAACAGGAATAGACATGATCAGGAATAAGGAGTACATAAGTACTATATAGTCAGGTCACTGCATGTAAAGCAGGAAAACAGGTCACTGATCATGACACAGAATCATAAGTCAAGGTCCCCGTAAAGATGATAATCACAAGTCAAATCATCATGCTGGGTGTCAAGTGATAGCATGACAGAGTGGTGATATTTAGTAAACAACCAAACATAACAAGAGATGGATAATAATCAGGTGGCAAGTTATGTCAAGAGATTGATAATAGTCTGGGTAAGTCAGGTCATAACCAGAGGGTCTAGCCAAATAGTAGTAGGTCAGGTGGTCAGGTGATAACACACTAGATGGTCAGGTGATATACATGTGTTAAAAGGAAGCATACAACTAACTAGTCTGAAGTAATGGTATGGCAAGTGGTAACATAAAAGTAATGACCCAAAGTCCAACAAGTCCAACGACCACGAAGGGTCGGCCACGCATAGCATAAAGCAATAAAAGATATAAAGCATGAAATACAATACATAAAGACTAGAGCGAGTATACTATCATAATCAATGGAATGAGAAGCAAGAGGGTAGCGAGTGAGAACACTCGCCTGAGTCACCAATATACCGAAATATCCGAACTCCACGGAAGCTTGGGATGCGCCACAAAACCTGATATAAATATGTAGAGTGAAGAGGAGAGAGAAAGAGTGGTTTAGGGAGAGAAATTCTAGAGAGAGAAAGTCTAGAGGGAGAAAGTGGGATTTCTAGAGAGAATCTAGAGGGAGATTTCTAGAGAGAATCTAGAGGGAGATTTCTAGAGAGAGAATCTAGAGGGAGATTTCTAGAGAGAGAAAATCTAGAGTGAGAAAGAGTGATTTTTAGAAAGGATAACCTAGAGAGAGAAAGAGTGATTTTTAGAGGGAGAAACCCTAGAGAGAGAAAGTGGAGGTTTTAGAGAGGGTCTAGGGAGGAGTTAGAGAGAGAAACTGAGGAGAGAGAGGGAGAGGAATTGTAGAGAGAGGAGAGAGAGGAAGAGAGAGGAAGAGAGAGAGAGAAGGAAAGAGAGAGAAAGAGGAGAGAGAAGGAAAGAGAGAGAAAGAGGAGAGAGAGAGAGCTGGAGAGAGAGCAGGAGGAACAGGGGGCAGCAGCCCCCCTCTTCTCTCTGGCACAGGGGGCGGGAAGCCCCCTGGCCGGGCAAGGTTGCCGGCCGCCGGCGGAGCGCCGGCGGGGCGCCAGGCTGGGGTGGCCGGTGGCCACCCCAGGGAAGGACAGGGAGGGGGCAGCAGCCCCCTCCCCCAACAGGCCACGGCCAGGGCCACAGGCCCTGGCCGGGCTCTGGCCGGGCTCTGGCCGCGGCAGTGCGGCCAGAGGGGAAACGCCGAGGGCCCTCCGGCCCATCGGCGGCCGGCGCAGGCCAGGGGTGGCCGGCGGCCACCCCAACAGTGAGGGAGAGAGAGGGAGGAAAGAGAGGGGGAGAGAGGGAGATCTGAGAGAGAGAAAAGGGAGAGGGGGAAACTGGCCCCCTTCTCCGGCCAGTGGCCGCCGGCGGCAGTCCTGGCCGCCGGCGAGGCCAACAGAGAGAGAGAGAGGGCTGGCGGTCTCGTTGGCGCCAGCAGGAGAGGAAAGAGAGAAGAGGGAAAAAGAAAAAGGAAAAAGAAAAGAAAAAGGAAAAAGAATAAATAAATAAAAAAAGATGGGAGATGGTGAGGTGGAGATATTTGTTGATGAGGTGGAGGAAATGGAAGTGTGTGGAAGTTGGTGGAATTTTGGAGGAAAATGGAATTTTGGGAAAATTAAGAAATTGGAATTCTTGTGGCTTGTGGAGGAAGGAAAGAAATAAGGAAAAGGAAAAAGGAAAAGAATTTATAAAGAGAAGATTTTCTCTTGGAAGGAAAATTGAAAATAATGGAAGTGGCGAATTCCCGGAATTCAGTAGCAGATACGGAAATCTTCGGGAAAATACCGGAATCGTCCGAAATTCAAGTATCTCGGAACGACCCGAAATAAATATTAAAAATCCATAATATAATACTAAGTATCATAGTGAAATCCGTTTTAAGAAATACTTTATAGTTTAAAGATAAAAATCCCGGAATCAGTTACCTACCGACTCCGAAAGAATTTTCATAAAATCATAAAATCCTCAGAAAAAGTATTTAAGTAAGAAATGTGATTCTAAGAATTAAAGTCTAAAGGACCATCATGAAATTCCTAGCTGTGTGTGAATTAAAAATCCTGGAATCGGTTATCTACCGACTCCGGTGGAATATCCATAAATTCGTAAAATCTTTAGAAAAAGGATTTAGGTAGGAAATATTACTCTAAGAAGAATCGTCTAAAGACTCTTCGAGAAATTCCAAGTGGTTTGTGAATTAAAAATCCGGGAAGCGGTCAGCGACACTGGCCGACACCGGTTTTGAAGAAATTCAATTTAATTCCAGAAAAATCTAGAAAATCATAGAAAATATATAATAATGGAAAATGGTATTTAAAACTAAAATCGGTCAAATCTAATCACCGAAAAGACCAAATCGAATAATATACTATAATCGAGTTCCTGGTTCGGACTGGGACTGACTCCGAGTCCACGAATCCAAATCCAAGACAAAATAATTATATAAGGAATTCATAAAGCAAAACAAATACAGGAAACAAATCGAAAAAATACGATCGGAAAATCTGAATACGCAACTAAGTACGTATTCCGGGAACGGGGTATTACAATCTACTTTTCCTTTAATAAAATCATTTGAAATGAGAAAACTAGAAAGCCTTTCATACCAAGCTCTTGGAGCTTGTTTCAATCCATACAAAACTTTATCAAGTTTAAAAACAAAATCGGGATGAACATGATCAATAAAACCGGGAGGTTGAGCAACATAAACTTCTTCATTTATAAAACCATTCAAAAATGCACTTTTCACATCCATTTGAAAAAGTTTAAAATTTTTGAAAGATGCAAAAGCTAGTGTCATCCGTATGGCTTCAAGCCGTGCTACGGGTGCAAAGGTCTCCTCAAAGTCAATTCCCTCAACTTGAGTGTAACCTTGGGCCACTAACCTAGCCTTATTCCTAATCACATTTCCGGACTCATCCATCTTATTCCTAAAGATCCACTTAGTACCAATTATTGGTCTATCGTGGGGCCTAGGAACAAGGTGCCAAACTTGGTTGCGCTCAAATTGATTGAGTTCCTCTTGCATGGCTAGCAACCAATATGAGTCCGCCTCGGCTTGGAGGATGCTTTTGGGTTCAAAATGAGAAATGAAAGCAAAGTTACCACATAGGTCATGGAGTTTGGAGCGAGTTGTTACCCCTTTAGATGCATCACCTAAGATGAGCTCCTTGGGATGATTTGTAGCGTATCTCCAAGCTTTAGGAAGCGGTTGAGAGCTTTCCTCTTTATCCTCTTGAACATCACCAATAGATTCTAGCTTTTCTTCTTGAGCGGGTGAGTCCTTCAAGGATAGTCTCTCCATGTCTTCACCTAATGGGTCAATCTCTACAACATTCTCAACAACCACATTAGATTCTTCAAATTTAACATGCATGGATTCTTCAATGGTAAGTGAAGATCTATTGAATACTCTATAAGCTTTACTAGTTGTAGAATATCCAACAAAGATTGCTTCATAAGCCTTAGCATCAAATTTACCCAAGTTATCTTTAGTGTTCAAAACAAAACACTTGCATCCAAAAACTTTGAAATATGCAACATTAGGTTTTCTAGAATGATACATTTCAAAAGATGTTTTGGAAGAATTCTTACACAAATAAATACGATTTGATATATAGCATGCGGTGTTTACGGCCTCGGCCCATAGATATTGAGAGAGGTCATACTCACTTATCATTGTCCTAGCCATCTCTTGAAGTGTTCTATTTTTCCTTTCTACAACTCCATTTTGTTGTGGAGTTCTAGGACAAGACATTTCATGCTTAATTCCCTTTTCATTACAATAAGTCATGAAGAGTTGGTTAACAAACTCACCACCTCTATCACTTCTTATTTTCAAAATCGAAAAACCTTTTTCTTTTTCAACTCTTTTCAGAAAATCTTAAAATGAGAAAAAGTTTGATCTTTGTGTTCTAAGAAGAAAACCCAAGTGAAACGGGAAAAATCATCAACCAAAACATATGCATATCTACTACCATTTAAACTCTTAGTTTTAGTAGGTCCAAAAAGATCCATATGAATTAATTCTAAAGGCCTAGTTGACATGATATCCTTGATTGGTTTGAAGGAAGACTTGGTTTGTTTCCCAAGTTGGCACGCACCATAAATGCGGTCTTTCTCAAACTTCAAGCAAGGTATACCCTTCACCAATTCCTTAGAATTAATCCTAGAAAGATGGTCAAAAGATGCATGTCCTAATCTTCTATGCCAAAGCCAAGAATTTTCATCAAAAGCATTTAAGCATTTAGTAGAACATTCCACATTAAGCATGTTAATGATATAAACATTATCATCACAAAAACCGGTGAGAATACAAACATTGGTTTTAACATCAAAAATCTTGCAAGAAGAATCATCAAAAACAACTTTAAGTCCACAATCACAAAATTGACTAATGCTAAGCAAATTATGTTTCAAACCATCAACAAGTACAACATTTTCTATAGTAGGAGATGAACCAATTTGAATGTTACCTATACCGATGATAGTGCCTTTGGAGTCATCCCCGAAGGTGACGGAGCCACCTTCCTCGTACCTTGATAGGGTTGTAAAGTTATTGATGTCCCACGTCATGTGTCTTGAACAACCACTATCAAGGTACCACCGCTCCCTACGTCTTGGAGCCTTGGTGTATACCTACATCAAATAATTTAGGACTTGATTTTGTTACCCACATTTTCTTGGGTCCTAAAGGGTTAGTTTCATTAACCCAAACAAGATTATTTGATCTATTAACTTGGCCATAACAAAATTTAGCTAAATGCCCATTCTTACCACAATATGTGCATCTATACACTCTACCATATTTAAAAGCATAGTGAGTGTGTGATTTGTGAGCATGAAAAGATTTAGCATGAGAAGTGTTATGTGTAGTGTGAGCATGAGTAGACTTAACATGTGAATCTTTAGCATGAGAGGTGTGCTTTTTAGAAAATTTTTCTTCAAGTTTCTTAGTGTTAAAAGCATAATCTTTCAAAACTTTTTCAAAATCAACCATTTTAGATTTTAAAGAAGAAATTTCTTTATCATCAACCATAGGGGATTTTGCCTTACAAGCAACTTTGTAAGCACTAAATTCATTTTGGGTAGAAATGAGATTTGAAGAAATTTCATCTTTTTCTTTAGAAACCATAGCAAGTTGATTTTTGAGAAAAGCAACTTCTTTTTGCAATTTAAAACATTCAATCTTCTTATTATCATAAGTTTCGAAAAGTTCAACAAAAGCATGAACAAGAACTTCCTTACTTAATTCATCATCTTCATCATCAAGAGGTTGAGGGGTTACTTTGGTGTGTTTGTCATGAAACACATATTTGCTATATCCGCCTCTTCCTCGAACTCGCTTTCCGAATCCCAAGTTACCTTGTACGCTTTCTTTTCTTCCGATTTATTTGGCTTAAAGGAGGAGGTCATCTTCTTCTTGAACTCCGGGCAATCCGCCATGATGTGTCCGGGCTTTCGGCAATTGTAGCATATAATTCTTCTCTCCTCTTTGCCTTCGAATTTCCTTCGGAAGTTGAGCTTGTTCCTCCGGTACATTCTCTTCACATTGCGAACAAGTAGTGATAGCTCCTCATCTTCTTCCTCATCTTCTTCATCGTCCTCAAGAGTGGATGAAGATTTGAAGGCCATGGACTTCTTCTTTAGTGGAGCGGCCTCTTCTCTTGCTTTCTTATCCATCTCATGGGTTTTTAAGTTTCCAATGAGACTAATGAGGTCCATCTCATCCTTGTCGTTCAATTCTTTCAAGGTGGTGGCCTTGATCTCCCAAGATGTAGGAAGAGCCCGAATCACTTTCCGCACCTTTTGATCATTGGAGATATCATCACCTAAGGAAGAAAGAGTATTGGTGATTTTAGTAAATCTAGTAATCATACAATCAATAGATTCTTCATCAATCATTTTAAAAGACTCATATTGGGACCTCAAGAGATCTATCTTAGCTCTCTTGACTTGTGAAGTCCCTTCGTGTGTGACCAATAGATGTTGCCAAATCTCATAGGCGGATTGGCAATGAATTACCCGTGTAAGGTCATCCTCATTCAAGGCGGTTAATAGGGAGTTTTGGGCCTTGGAGTTAGCCTCATATTCTCTAAATGTAAAGTCGGTCCATGTACTCTCATCACTATCGGGTGCTACATAGGGTTTGGTCAAGGATTTTGCAACTAAGCTACCTAATGATTGCAAAAAGATAGTCATCCTAACCTTCCAAATAGGGAAATTAAGTCCATCAAATTTAGGAGGGATTTTGATGTTATCGGCCATGTTTACTAGTGATGACAAATGGAATGCAAATGTTGATTAGCAAATTTTAAGGATCTCTCTATGGATGTTAAGCCAAAACCTAGAGTCCAAGCTCTGATACCAATTGAAAATCACCTAGAGGGGGGGTGAATAGGTGATAATGCTAATCAATGCACAATTTAAAAAGATGATGCAACAATCTCCCAAAACAAGACTAAGAGCCGAATGCCCCGTGAAGGGTTCTGAACTCCTTCCTCCTGATTCCTCGTAAATATGAGTTGGAGGTGCGCAATGCAACCTTGTTGTATGGGACAATGATTGACAAGATGAATGACAACAAGTGAATATAGCAATGACAAACAAAAGCAAGCAACAATAGCAATGAAAGTGGAGCAAGAACAAGAAAAGTAAACAAACGCAAACACAAAGAATTGTTATCGAGGTTCGAGCACCCAGCTCTACTTCCCCGCCTTCCCCAGAAGGATTCCAACCACTTCCACTATCACAAAGATGTCACAAATACACCGGAGTACCCAACTCCACAATCTCAAGTACAAGTTCTCTCTTGGTAGTCAAAAGACCACAAACTTTCTCTTTCAAAATTCTCTTCCCTTACAAAGGTCCTTAGAGAACAATGAGTAGGAATGAAGCTCTTGTGTTCAAAGAGAAAAGAAAATGAAATCAGAGAATTCTTGAAAGCAAACTTGTGGAAATTTTGATAATTTTTCTTGTAACCAAACTCTCCCTAAACACCCCTATTTTTAGGAGAGGACTAGGGTTTAAAGATAAAACATTTTAAGGCTAATCAGAAGGTATTAAACCCAAAACAAGTCATTTAAACTCACTTAAGTGAGAAAAGGACAAAAATAAACAGCTCAGAAAACTAGCCGTTACTGTTCAAACGGCTAGTCCGGTCGACTGCCCGGTCGACCATGAGTTCAAAAAAATAGCCGTTGCAGGCTGACGGTCGACCGGCCGGTCGACCCAAACAAACAGAGAGTAAGGACTTACAGTCAGGCTCGTCTCGGTCGACCGTCACGGTCGACCGTGAAAACGTGCACACTGATACGTGCATCTGCCAGAGCCACGGTCGACCGGGGTGGTCGACCGGCAAAGCCTGTCATAGCCACGGTCGACTCGGGCGGTCGACCGGCTCAGGCCAAAAATCAAGTTTTGAACAGATTTTGAGGAGATGAATATTTTTATCAAAAGATGTTTTAAATAGGAATAAGTATAAAACATAAATATAGATTTACAGGTAGAGGATTTTGTATCAAAATATTTTTGTATGATTTATATGAAATAAACTTAGAAATAAGATGTGCGCAAAAACGTGTGTGATGGAGCTTCAAACCTATTCACTATTCTTTAACAAAACTCTAAACTAAAAACAATCTAATAAATTATCTTGAGCAATCTTGAGCCAAGCTGTGCTTTGCTAGAGCCTTCACTTCTATGTTCCTTCTATGATGTCCAATATGCCTTCTTTGCTTCATGAACCTAGAAATTCTTGCAATAGCTAAGCAATGGCCTCCAAATATGGTACAAACCTGAAACTTATCTTAACAAACTAATTAGTACCATATAGCTCATATTTGGTTTGTTATCATCAAAACTCTAAACAAGTGGAGAGTGTAACCTTATGGGCCAACAACATTTTCTTCATTTATTTTTAAATAAAACTCTGCTTTTAATATATTTTCATATTCAATGGTATGCAGTGTAATTAATGAAGAAAATAGAGAGACTGACATATTTATCCAATTAAATTCAAAGAATTCAAAAGATCAAGCAAATCAAGGGGATCAATATAAATTTAAAGATTCTAAAAGCTATCTTATCTAAAAACTGGATATATCAGATATAATAATATCATCTAATTTCAAAGGGAAATTGATAGTTTGAAGGCCCTATCGGTTTCACTGAAGATAAACAGATATCTCATCAATTCTAGAAGACAAATTTAAAATCCAAGAGGATAAATGGATAGAGAGAAGATCAACGCATGAGATGAATCAATCATATTTAGAGATAAGGAGGAAAATCTATGTAAATTCAAAGTTTTAAATCAATTTACACCCGAATTCATACTGTATATATTTTAATATTTTAATCATAACTTTCACAACCGAAACTCAATCTGATGATTCAAGATGATTCAGAAAGAAGACTTAACAGGGATACAATTCTTATGTTGATCACCCTATCCAATTTTATCATTTGGTAAGTGATATTCAGCAATCAACACGCCAACAAGCTGCAGATCAGAATTGAATTTTTACATAAAATTCTGAATAAATCAAATCAAGTTTGGAGATAAGGAGAGTATTCAAATTTAAAAATAGCTAGCTCTCTCTATATCTCCACTCGTCTCCCCAATCCATTTCTACCCTATAAATACCCCACACATTAGAGGTAGAAGGATGATAAAGTAGAGAGTAGAAGTTAGGCTATTCGGTAGTTTGTAACTTAGATTTTTTATGTTTTTAATGTAATTTTTGTTTTATTTATGTAACTGAGAGGAGAGAAAAGTTTCATGGAGGAATGAGAGCAAAACTTGTACTAAGGATGACAGCGGTGCAAGTAAATCTTCTCTTTCATTGTTATTTGAATCAAATCGAAGTTTCTTTTCTTCTTTACTCTCATTTTTATTTGCTTTCCTCTTATGTGTTTGTGAATCCAAATGACTCTGACAGCCTTAAAGTTGTCTTGCTCTTGCAAGCGTCGTTGATGACTTATGGTGATGGATAGCCATTCCTATGGTAGTATAGCTTGCCCCTTCATTTCGTAGTGTAAATCGGGAATAGGGAAGATCCTATTTGTCATACTTCGCTCGCCTTCAAACAAAGGTACATATTCAATACAGGTCAAAGATAAGCAGGCGCCGAAGAGGTAAGTAAGTATTTTTTAGGTTTAACTTTCTTTCTTTTAATTTTTAGTTTAGATCACCAACATCACCATCTCTAAACTCTATTCATTATTTTTCACTTTCTTTGTACAAAATTATTTTCTATTTTTCTCCTTCTTCTCAATCTACCACTTTCTTCTGGGGGTAACCTAGAGGTTTAATGGCTTGTTGCACATGCTAAGTGTAACCGTGATTCCTACAAAAGTAAGTTAGGTTAATTTTTTTATTATTTTTCTCGAGGACGAGCAAAGGATAGGTGTGGGGGTGTGTTTGGACACACATATTGCATATTTGTTATTACATTCCTACTCTTATTCTGTAATAAATCCTGCAATTATACTATCTTAATACCTAACTTGTACATGATATGATGAGAGAAGATAAATCACAAATTCAAGCCAACTAAATCAGACTCTTAGGAGGATTTAAATCACAACTGAAGATTGAGCATATCAGAGAGGATATACCAAGATCTAATTCAGTTAAAATCAGATATTTGAAGATCCAGTTGGTTAACTTGGAGAATCAATGAGGATAAATGAGGATAGTGGCAAATTCAGAAGTCTAAAGGCAACCCAATCAATATACAAAGGTATACCTAAAGGATTGTGACATATATTAAAAGATTTAGAGAGATAAAACAAAATTCAACTGAAGATCGAGGGATAAACAAATATTTATCTCCAATATTATCTCCAACCTTATCAAAAGATCTTTTCTGTTGGCAAGTGATGTTGTCCATATCTGCAACCTAATCAGAAGATCTTTTTTTGTTGAGATAGTGATTTGGTCTTATCCTCAAGCGCGCTCTCCCCTCTCCATTTCTCCTATAAATACCTGCAAATTCATAGGCAAAAGGGACGATCAAGCAGAGAATAGAATAGATTTTTGTATAGGTTTAACTTAGATTTTTCTTTCTCTTTTAAATGTACTTTTTATTTTTTTATGTAACTGAGATCGAAGAATAGTTTCATAGGAGAACAAGAGTGATGCTTGTACTGAGAGTGACACCGGTGTAAATATTCTTCCTTTCTTTCATTGTTATTAAATTCAATCTAAGTTTTTTTTCTACATTTTTTTGTTGCTTCTCTCTTTTGTGTTTGTGAGTCCAAATGACTCCAATAGCTTCGAAGTTGCCTAGCCCTTGTAAGTGTTGTTGATGACCAATGATGATGAATAACCATTTCTATGGTAGTATAGCTTACACCTTCATTTCGTAGTGTAGATCAAGAATGGGAAAGATCTCATCTGTCATGCTTCGTTCGCCTTTATGTAAAGGTACATCGTTGATAAGGATTTCAGGTAAGTCATCAACCGAAAGAGGTAGGTAAGTTCTTTAGTTTTCTTTTTCTTTATTTTAATCCTTAATTTAGATCATCATCAACTCTCAACTCTATTCAATTTTTTTACTTTCTTTGTATAATTTTATTTTCTATTTTCTCCATCTACTCTAGCGTATCACTTTCACAATTTAACATAACTTATTTTTCTTTTCTTTTAAAGAACAAGAGAAGAACTTTAACCATTTTAAGTAACTTAAAAGAGAACTTACAAAACGCTTCCATCGCTAGTCCCTCCTTGTGGATCATGACCCGCATAACCACTCGCTATAGCGGTAGAATTGAGTGCCTTGCATTTCTATTTAATATTTCTAAAATTCTGTATTTTTTTTGGCAGGTTAAAGCTCGATCAAATTTTTGACATTCAAAAATAAAGATTCTTATGCCTTATAAAAAAAAAGAAAATACACACACACACACAAATCCTCTGATTAAGCTGGGTATTTGTGCCTCATAAAGCATAAGTTTTCACGCCTAAAGCGGTCCATATAATAAAATCTTTCGTTTTGTGGCCTTATTTGCTCGAGTCCTCAAGTCCTTGGGGTAATTTCACACCCGGTGCCCTAAGACCATTCGGTTTGGGTGTCACCGACTAAAGGCTCGTTACATGGGAAGATTAGAAAGCCTAATAGAATTAAGAAATAATACCATCAAAAAAATTTTAAAAAAAGAAAATAAGCCATCAGAGTTAGAGTTAAAGAACCCAGAGTCAAAATTTCACGGTCACAAAGGTGGATATGATTTAGGGTGAAGTAATAGATTAGATAAGAAATACAACCCCTTACCTTGATTGATAAGAAGTTTTGAATAGAGACTAAGTTTAGGAAGGAAAAATTATGTTTTCTATAACTTACAGATTACTTGAACTCTTACAATAATACTTCAAATATTTTTCCTTTTCAAAATGCTTTTTGAAAATACTAACTCTTTGTTTTTCTTTCTTTATAGATTTTGTGGATGTAATCCACTGAAAACTCTCACAAGATAAAACTCATCTTATAGGTGTAACCTAGAGGTTTAACGGCTTGTTGCACGTGCTAAGTGCAACCGTGATTCCTACGAAAGTAAGTTAATGTTAGGTCAGTTTTGTTTTTCTTTCCTTTTTGTTTTGCTCGAGGACGAGTACAAAATAAGTGTGGGGCATGATTGTGCACGTGCATTGCACAATTTGTATTACATATGTCACATTTTCTTCATTTATTTTTAAATAAAATTCTACTTTTTAATGTATTTTCATGTTCTGTGGTTTGCAGTGTTATTAATGAAGAAAATGAAGAGATTGACAGATTTATTCAATTAAATCTAAATAATTCAAAAGATCAAGCAAATCAAGGGGATCAATTCAAATCCAAAGTTCAAGAAGCTATCTTATCTGAAAACTGAATATATCAGATAAGATAATATTATCTAATTTCAAGGGGAAAATGGATTGTTTGAAGACCCTATCGGTTTCGCTGAAAATAAAGGGACAACTCATCAATTTTAGAAGACAAATTAAAAATCTAAGAGGATAAATGGATAGACAGAAGATTAATAGATGAGATGAACCAATCATATTTGGAGATAAGGAGGAAAATCCAAGTAAATTCTAAGTTTTAGATCAATTTAGACTCGGATTCAGACTGTATATATTTTAATATTTTAATCATATTTTTCGCTACCAAAACTCAAATCTGATGATTCAAGATGATCTAGAAAGAAAACTTAAAAGGCTACAATTTTTATGTTGATCTCCCTTTCCAATTCTTTCATTTGATAAGTGATATTTAGCAATAAACACGCCAACAAGTTGCAGATAAGAATTAAATTTTCACATAAAATTCTGTATAAATCAAATAAAGTTTGGAGATAAGGGGAGGATTCAAATTCAGAAATATCTAGCTCTCCCCATCTCTCCACTCGTCCCCTATCTATTTCTATCCTATAAGTACACCACACATCATAGGCAGAAGGACAATCAAGCAGAGAGTAGAAGTTAGGCTATTCTGTAGTTTGTAACTTAGGTTTTTTTTTGTTTTCTTTTATGTTATTTTTGTTTTATTTATGTAACTGAGAGGAGAGGAGAGTTTTAAGGAGGAATGAGAGCAAAACTTGTACTAAGGGTGACACAGGTGTAAGTAAGTCTTTTCTTTCATTGTTATTTGAATCGAAGTTTCTTTCTTCTTTACTCTTGTTTTTTTGCTTCCATCTTCTGTGTTTGTGACTCCAAATGACTCCGATAGCCTCAAAGTTACCTTGCCATTGCAAGTGTTGTTGATGGCTTATGGTGATGGATAGCCATTCCTATGGTAGTGTAGCTTGCCTCTTCATTTAGTAGTGTAAATCAGGAATGGAGAAGATTCTATTTGTCATACTTCGATCGCCTTCAAACAAAGGTACATCATCGATACAGGTCAAAGGTAAGCAGGCGTCGAAGTGGTAAGTAAGTATTTTTTAGGGTTTAACTTTCTTTCTTTTAATTTTTAGTTTAGATCACCAACATCACCATCTCTCAACTCTATTCATTATTTTCACTTTCACTATACAAAATTATTTTCTATTTGTCTCGACCTTCTCAATCTACCACTTTCTTAACAATTTAACAGAACTTATTTTTGTTTTTTTTAAAGAACTGAAAGAAGAACTTTAACCACTTTTTGTAAATTAAAGAGAACTTACAAAAAGCTTCCATTGCTAGTCCCTCCTTGTGGATCACAACCAGCATAGCCACTCGCTATAGCAGTAGCATTGAGCACATGCACTTCTGTTTTGTATTTCTGAAATTTTGTATTTTCTGTGTGCAGGTTCTAACTCAATCAACTGGCAGTGTTTCTCTTTCGTCCAGATAGGCGTATTTGAGGTGTTCGGGCAAAACTTTCAATTCTAAGGAAGGAGTGGCTTCATTGGAAGGGAGAATTAGAATTTCAGTCTTGGGATTAAGTACACTTGGGCTTAACACCTAATCCACTGCTGAATCAATGATTTGGTCTATATTTAAATTCTTAGACTCCAAATCAAACTCGCTCACTGTGTCTATCTCCATGTTCTCCTCATGCTCACTTGTCAAATTTTCAATGGAATTGACCTCAAAAGTCTGATCGTCCATATCCCTGGATTATTTTTCTAGGTTAAAAACATTAACCTCCTTGGTTATATCTCCAAAGGTCAATCTCATGGACCCGTTCTTACAGTTGAATATGACATTGGCTGTGGAAAGGAACGAACACCCTAAGATAACAGGAGTTTGAGACCTTGAATTTGACATAGGTTGGGTCTCAAGCATGATGAGTCGACGGGGTAGATGAAATTCTCGACCCGAATAAGGACATCTATGATTTTCCCTTTGGGGACTTTTACAGATCGATCGACTAACTGAATGGATACTCGAGTTGGACACAGCTCGCCCAACCTAAATTACTGGTATGCAAAGAGAGGTATAAAGTTGATACTTGCTCTCAGGTCAATAAGTGCTCGGCTAATTTCTATTTATCTTATGGTGCAAGAAATTGTAGGACATTCGGGATCTTTATATTTGACCGAATAAGACCAAACAGAAGTTCGCTTATGTTGGTTGCTAAGAACACTTTCTTTGGCACATTCATTTTCTCTTCTTAGTACACCTATCCTTAAGGAATTTAGCATATGCTGGGACTTGTTGGATTGCGTCAAGAAGAGATACATTCAATTTGACATGATTGAACATCTCGAGCATCTTTTCCATGTGCATATTCTTATTGTTATTCTTAAGCATATTTGGAAATGGTGTTACAGGCTTGTGAATTTGATCGATAGCTGTGTCCTTATCATCTGTTTGAGGAACAGATTGAGATGAGCTAGCAGATGTGGAGACAGGAGTAGGATCAATTTAGATTGGACTTTTGGCTTAGAGACCTGATCGTCTACCTCCTTTTCTGACCTAAGTGTATGAATAACATTACACTGGTTGATCTGAGAATCTTGAACTTTATAAGCTTGACTGAAATTCTTAGGTTGACTAGCGGTTGACTAGGTAAAGTACCCTTGGGTCTTTCACTTAGAGAACTTGCTAATTGACTCATCTGAACTTTCAATTTAGATATGGTCTATGTATGGTTGTTCAATGTCTGTCATTGGTTTTGCATGAAGGCAGTTTGCAGCTTCAGGAATGCCTCCATACTCTTCTCCAAATCACTGAGTTTTTCTCTATTGGTGAATTTTGGAAAGAAGAAGATAAAGCTTGACTGGTAAAGTTTGCTTGATGATTGGGATGGTGAAGATTGTTAGGAAAATTGGGCCTGAGAGAATTGTTCGGGCCCAAGGAGAAATTCGGGTGATTTCTCCAACCGAGATTGTAAGTCTGCGAGTAGGGATTATGTTGCGGCCTTGAGTAGGCCGCATTCATGTGTTCCGGCTGTACTTGACGAGCTTGAAAAACTGGACACTCTTCAAAAATATTGTTTGGTGCCTGACAATATGAATAGCCCGGATTATGGATAAGTGGGGTTGATTTGGTTGACTTTGGTTGGCTCTTCTGTTTTTAGAGCTTCTATTCTTCTCATCAGAGTGGCAATCTTATCTTTAGCAGCTTTGGATGATTTTAAGGATGGAGCCCTCCTTTAGAAGCTATAAATTGTTAATTCCTTGGCTTCTTAGAGGTTGGCTCCCATTGGAGGATTTTCTCAGCTAATCTTCAAATAAATTTCACTTCTGGTTTTCAACCTTTTACAAGAATCTCTCCTGACGTATGATTTCTAACAAGGTTTTCGTTTGATAATCTAAATCATCACAGAGAATCTGGCACGATGCCATTTCTCTACACTGTGATGAGGGCACTAGGCTAGGAGATCTTTGAATCGCTCAAAGTATCTCCAGAATGGTTCGCTCTACCTTGCCAAAACTGCATGATGCTCTTCTGATGAGGGCAGTTTTATGGATTGGGTAAAATTTCTTCAAGAAAGCCTTGATAAAATCATCCCATGTTGTGACTGAGTCTACGGCCAAGCTATACAACCATTTTTAGGTAGGTGATTAGTCTCTAAAACTGCATATTTCATACCACATCTTCATATTTATTTAATATTAAATTCTGCTAATAACACCTCTCTTGCATGTTTCTAGGTCCATGGTGTGCAATGAAGAAGAAGACCCTAAATCACCATTTAATTGGTGATTAAAGGCCTATAAAGATAGTCATTGACTTTGGAGGGTGGTTTCATCAAAACCAGGGCCCAAATCCGAAAAACAGCAAGTAAATCCGACAGGGGGACATCCGGGAAGCGCGCAGCAGGCGGCGCTGCGCGCGTCTCCCAAGTATTACCACGAAAATACGGCAAATGCTGCGTTTCTGCGGCAATCTTGTGGATCCGCGCGCCGAGATTCGACGCGCGGCTCCATACAGACCCTTTGGTGACCCTTTCGCCTATAAATACCCCCTTTGTGCTCTGAAGAGGGAGATATACAGAGAGTAGTATAGTTTTAGGGTTGTTTTCTTCTCCATGTTGCAGTTTAGTTTAGGTTAGGTTAGTTCTTCTTTTTTCTCTTTGTATTTTTCATTTTCTTTTAGATCTTGTAATAGGAGAGAGAGAGTGATACATGTTTGGAATGCAAGAGTGCTTGTAATAGAAAGTGACAAGCTATGAAAGGTGCTCTCTTTACCTCTCTTTGTCTTCTCTCTAACTCTTTTTACATGTGTAGCTACCTTTTCTCTCATGGCAACTAACTGCTAACCACTAACTTGCTAACTTTTTATTTGATAATCCACATGAATCTAATTGCCTCTACTTGGCCTTGCTCTTGCAAGAGCCATTGATGGCTCATGATGATGGATATAACACTCTAACTTCCTAACTCTCTAACAAGCTAACATTACTTTACTCCATGCCTACTTTTAGTTTTGATGGTTAAGTGTAACTTGAACTTGTTTTGTAAAGTTAGGATGTGATGAGTTACATATGGGCCATGTTTTATAAAGCTCTTGAACCATGGACTAGTGATGGCCAATGATACATGTGAGGCAACTATCACTAAGATGTTAGCAAGTTAGTGGAGCCATTAGTAGTTAGTAGCTATGAGTTTTCTTTCTTTTTTACTTTGTTTTATAAATACTATCAAAAAATATAAACATTTTATCTTCTATGTTTCCCACTTCTTCGTGTTTCACCGTACTTCTCTTTTCCATTCTTTGTTTTCCTTTCTTTTCATTCTTTCAAACATTGAAGAACTTTTAACACACACGTGAATCAACCGGTAAAGCTTCTATCGCCTCCCATCCTTGTGGATTTGACTCATTTTAGCCTCTATGCTATAACAAAAGTATCGAGGAAGCCAAAACGCACACACTTTAAATCATAACTTCAAAACATACACTTTTCGTGCGCGGTTTTCCCCTGATCAAATTTTGGCGCCGTTGCCGGGATGGGAACAGTTTGATTTCATGTTTTTGTTAACCTTTCTTCTTTATTTTTGGTGTGCAGGTTAATTTTTAGCATTGCAGAAGTCCACACTTTCTCTTGTGTGGTTGGGTAAACTCTTATACATTCATATACTCTGCTGCTAATTTTTGTTTATATTACCTGTGCACTGTAAATAATTTTAAGAATTAAAATACGGTAATTGGATGCTTTAAAACGGTTAGACATTTGCATATAGGCACGTGTCAATTTTCGTTCCAATATACTGTATTTTATTCTTGTGTTTTGTGATATTGATAGGAGGTGTACATATTGCATTGCATATAGTTAGGACAAACACTTCAGTGATTTAATCACTTTTTTGTGTTCATTCTTATCTATATTGCACACTTGCACAAATTAAACTTAAGGGCAAAACCTAAGACAACATAAGGTGGGGAAGTCATTACCCTCCCTTAGCCCAAAAATCACCTCCCCACTCACACAACCCAAGCCTTAATAAAAATTGCTAGATATTGGCCCCTAGGGACATCTCGGACTCATTTAAGAGATTGACCTAAGGGGGAAGTTGTTAGAAATTGACTTTTGTCAAATCGGTGTCTAAGGTTGGGGATTGAGAGGCGAAACCTCGAAGAACAATGGTTTGGCATAATTAGGCCCGTTGCTCTGGCACGGATACCTCCCACTGATCTTGCTCCTACCTGGCCGATTAACTCGTGGTCAGATTCTAACAATGTACCCTCGTGGACAGTCTAACCAGATAAGAGTCATCTAGGTCTAAGTCAACCCTAGCATAGGCTTGTTTTCTTTTTCTTTTTCTTTATTTGTTTGTTTGTTTTCTTCTTTTTGTAAATTGTGATATGGATTTTAACAATAATAATTCTTTCAATCATAATATGAATCCACATTTCACCCCGACCTCATTTGACTCAGATAACTCCAACCCGGCTATGTACAACATGAACCAACCATATATACCGAGTTAGGATTATCCGACTCAATATGACCCATATCCTCAATCATATGACTATAATTTTTAAAATAATTTCAACTCTTCACAGAGTCAATGGGGATTCACCTCCCCAAGTCAGATTTTCAACCGCCTTGTCCACAATTTTCACAAAGTTCATTCCCCAATTTTGGTTCATATACTCCTTTTCCTGTTCCACCAACTAAAGAAAAATCTGGTTTGGAAAGGAGTATGGAAGATTCCCTACAACAAATTCAAAATTTGCTCAATTCACAATCCTTCCCACATCAAACTCCACATACTCCTTTTCTAGAGCATCCAATTGAAGAAGAATTTGAGCTAGAAAAGCGTTGGAAGTCTTTTCTGAAAGAATGCAAAACATGTTGGACTCATCATCTCAACCAAATTTTCAAGAGTCCTACTCATCTTTTCCAGTCTCACCGATTCAAAATGAACAACCATCAATACTGGACTTAAGTATGAAACCCTTGCGTGGGTCCAAGCAGCAATCGATAGACTTACAAGTTCACCACAATTTCCAAAATCAACTTTCATACTCACCTTTTCAAGAAGAACCAATTGTAAAGAGTATGAAAGACATGATTCCGAATTCAAATTCTGTTATACGGTCTATCAGTAGGTTAGACTCACTTATAAGCGAATTGATCAATGAGAGCGAGGAAAGTCTTTCTTATCAACCTTCGACCTATCCTTATATCCCTAACTTTACTGATTGGACCCATGAATCATGTCATTTTGGAAACCAGATTAAATTTTAGAACATACATTTAAACTTGACCACACTCCAAGTTATGAAAGTCGCCTGGACATTCTGGCAAGTTATCCCTTTCCTGAAATTAAAATCGAACCTGAATGTGATCCTGAACCTCATGTTAGTAATTCTATTTCACTTTTTGATTCAATAATGACTCTGGTATCTTTATCAGATTTTTTTCTCTATTCCGGAGTCAACATTGAATCCTGTACCAGTACACCGTGAAATGGAATCACTAATCTCGCATGATCACACTTCATTGATGGAAAAAGTGTGTGAATATCAATTCTTTGGTTTGGACCCTATTTTTGAACCAATTTTGACTCTCATTGTTGACTCTCGACTTGATCTGAGTCAAATTCCCGACTCGGTATCGGTTTTATTCCTGATCCCTTTGAGTCCAAATCCATCATCTTCCAAAATCACACTCATTGTTGGGCAAGAATGTTGATAAAAATGACACAATAATTATTTTTGAAAATTGAAAATTAGATGGGGATAAATATTTAAATAAGATCATTCATTCAATCATTCTTTTATTGGGTCATATTAGAGAGGTCATTGATGGGTTTCTGTAAGATCCACGATATCTAGATTGGGTAGCAACGCTTGGCCTAGCCAGACCATCACCGGAGCCACCACCATGAGGTAATTTTCCTTCCCTTCCCATTTGTTTCATGTATATACACATTCACGATGCATTGAGGACAATGCATGAGATAAGTGTGGGGGAGGGTTTATTAACGTAGTTAGTTTTACATTTTCTTTCTTTTACACTTCTTTTTATTTAAAAAAATTCTTTTGTATAAAAACTCTTTTCTTTTCTTTTTACAAAACTTTTTGAAATAAGAGAAATTGTTTTGATTTATTATTAAGAAAATTAAGATTATCTTATGTATTAGGATGACCTAAAATTATGAAATTTTAAACCGAGTCAAAATAATAGATCTTGTTTAAATTTTAGGATAAGAAAGTAATATTGAAAAGATAATTTGATCTTAAATTTTTGCCTTAGATTTATGCACTTCACACTTACACAAATTTTGAGATTGAAACAAAGACTGATAATGTCATAAAATATATATATATATATATATATATATATATATATATATATATATATATATATATATATATGATAATAAAAACCACTTATTCAAGCTGGGTAAATTTGTCTCTGGAAGCATGATTATTCATGCCAAAAAAGATGGACAAAACCAAAATAATCCCTTTAGTTTTGTGGCCTTGTTTACTCGAGTCCTTAAATCTGAGGGATATTTTCTCATCTGTTGCCCTAGGATCATCTGGTCTGAGAGTCACCGGCTAAAGGCTCACTACGCTGGTAAATAAGAAAGCCTAAGAAAACTAAGGAAGAAGGAAAAAAAAGAGAAAAAAAATAATTATACAAAAATAAATGGCAGAAAGTTTGAGTCGATATCCCGAAAATCTTCACAGTTCACAAGGTGCATATTTTTCTAAGAGTTTTTTGAAGATTAAAGAATCAATTTAATTTTAAATTCTTACATTTAATTTATAACAAGATTATGCTTTTTGACTTAGTTTAAGGAAGAACAATTTCTGGTTAACCTCTGACCTTGGATCACTTATATTTTCCAAAAAATACTTGAACACTTTTCTCTATTTCAAAATGCGTTTTCAAAATGCTAACATTTGATTTCTTTATTTATGGATTTTGTGAGCGTAATCCGCTTAAAACCCTCAGGAGACAAAACTCCTTCTCTAGGGGAAACCTAGAGGTTTAACAGCTTGTTGCACATGCTCAGTGCAATCGCGTCACCTGCGAAAGTGGTGCAATAATTTTCTTAGTTTTTTTGTTTTGCTCGGGACGAGCAAAAGATAAGTGTAGGGGTGCGATTAGTCTCTAAAACTGAATATTTCATACCACATCTTCACATTTATTTAATATTAAATTCTGCTAATAACACCTCTCTTGTATGTTTCTACGTCCATGGTGTGCAATGAAGAAGAAGACCCTAAATCACCATTTAATTGGTGATTAAAGGCCTATAAAGATAGTCATTAACTTTGGAGGGTGGTTTCGTCAAAACAGGGCCCAAATCTGAAAACCAGCAAGTACATCCGACAGGGGGACATTCGGGAAGCGCGCAGCAGGCGGCGCTGCGCGTGCCTCCCAAGTATTGCCGCGAAAACACGACAAATGTCGCGTTTTCGCGGCAATCTTGTGAAGCCGCGCGCCGAGATTCGACGCGCGGCTCCGTACAGACCCTTTGGTGCCCCTTTCGCCTATAAACACCCCTTTGTGCTCAGAAGAGGGAGATATACAGAGAGTAGTGTAGTTTTAGGGTAGTTTCTTCTACATGTTGTAGTTTAGTTTAGGTTAGGCTAGTTCTTCTTCTTCCTCTTTGTATTTTTCATTTTCTTTTAGATCTTATATAGGAAAGAGAGTGATACATGTTGGAATGCAAGAGTACTTGTAATAAAAGGTGACAAGCTATGAAATGTGCTATCTTTACCTCTCTTAGTCTTCTCTCTAACTCTTTTTACATGTGTAGCTAACTTTTCTCTCATGGCAACTAACTACTAACCACTAATTTGCTAACTTCTTATTTGATAATCCACATGAATCTAATAGCCTCTACTTGGCCTTGCTCTTGCAAGAGCCATTGATGGCTCATGATGATGGATCTAACACTCTAACTTCCTAACTCTCTAAAAGCTAACATTACTTTACTCCATGCCTACTTTTAGTTTTGATGTTTAAGTGTAGCTTGAACTTGTTTTGTTGAGTTTGGATGTGATGAGTTACATATGGGCCATGCTTTGTAAAGCTCTTGAACCAAGGACTAGTGATGGCCAATGATACATGTGAGCAACTATCACTAAGATGTTAGCATGTTAGTGAGCCATTAGTAGTTAGTAGCTATGAGTTTTCTTTCTTTTTTATTTTGTTTTAGAAATACTATCAAAAAATACAAACATTTTATCTTCTATGTTTCCTACTTCTTTGTGTTTCACCGTACTTCTCTTTTCCATTCTTTGTTTTCCTTTCTTTTCATTCTTTCAAACATTGAAGAACTTTTAACACACACGTGAATCAACCGGTAAAGCTTCTATCACCTCCCATCCTTGTGGATTCGACTTGTTTTATCTTCTATGCTATAACGGAAGCATCGAGGAAGCCAAAGCACACACACTTTAAATCTTAACTTCAAAACATACACTTTTTGTGTGCGGTTTGTCCCTGATAACTAGGTCTTTTAGGGAAAAGGGAATGAATTTAACCTTACGGCATCGTCTTCTAGCTGTGGAATGCGCGTCATGAAGATACTTCTTCAAATTACCATAAGAAGTATGCATCCTCTGATTCTAAATTGAGAAATTTTGGGAGAGTGTTGATGAATTAGGGTTTCAACTCAAAATTGTTACCGTTCACTTCAGGAAGTTTTATACAAGATGAGAGTAAAGTTCTAATTCAGTAAAACCTATCCTATAACAATGCCACCACTGGTTCTAGATGCGGTGGAAGAGAAGTGTTTCGGGTCAATCTGGAAGTAATTGGATCTCTCAACCACTCTTGCATGCAACACACCACAAACAACGTACAAACAATAAAACAATAAAAAAGAATTAAAAATCAAACAAAAGAAAAAGAAATGACCACCAAGCCTAGTCTAAGGTACTTGGACCTAAGCGACTCTTAACTAGTCGATTCCTCGGGGAGGTTGTTGCAGGAATCAACCTACCAGCTAATTGGCTAGGTAGAGGCAAAACTCAGTGGGAGGTATCCGGGCATGAGCCGCAGGCCTTAATTATGCCAAACCACAGAGTTTTTGAGGCTTAACCTCTTAATCCTCTTTCCTTAGACACCAATTTCATAGGAGTATGATTTTTATAATTTTCACCATCGATTAATCTCTAAGTGAGTCTGAAATGTCCCTAGGGCTAACGTCTATCAAATTTTAGTTAGGCTTAGGATTGTGAGAGCACTTGGAGATTATTTTTGGGCTAAGAAAGGGTGATGAAATCCCTACCTTATCTTGTTTATTGGATTTGCCCATAATGTCAATTGTGCAAGTGTACAATGTATTCACAACAAGATAACACTCAATGCGATAAATCACTCCAAATTGTTAGTCCTATTCTATATGAAATACACATGTACCTTTCTCCAGCACTCTTCAATAGAAATTGAAATGAATTGAAGTAGACATGTGCTCTAAATGCAAAAGTCTAATCCTGTTTTCAATTTAGCAACAAATGAATTTCTGTTGAATTATTAATAGTGCAAGGGAGAGTCATACAAGAAACTATTATTTACAGAAAGCAATTTTAGCGCAATTTTTTGCAACCATGCAGAAAATTTTTGTGAGTAATTCAATCAGAAAAGTCACGCATGCGCGGCTTTTCTGAGAGCAAAAGTGCTCTTCTTTTCTAAGCACAGTGAAGGTCCACTGCGGCGATTAGTCCCTTGACTCCTCCGCCTGCACAAAAACAAAGGAAACTCTTTAGTAAGAACAAGAAAAATCGTTACCCCTCCCCGGCAACGGCGCCAAAATTGATCGTTTGTAAGCATGCACAAGAAGAATTAAAAGAGTGATGGTCGATGTTACAGCTTTAGCGATCCTTCCGTGATAGCAAAGTGGCTGTATGGGTCGTATCTACAAGGAAGGGGCTATAGAAGCTTGATATGCGGTCTTCTTTGTTCATAGAAAAGATGTTTCTTCGTTTAAAGAATGATTGAAGAAAAACAACAAAAATTATAGAAATGGTTTGAAATATTTTGGTGGGAAAGTGTTTTGTATTTTTAGAGATAAAAAAGATGCATGGCTAGCCTTCTACTAATTGCTCCTACTATTCTCTAGCTTCTTGAAGACATAGCCTCACAATGGATCATAAGCAATCACAAACCTTGCGTACAAGAACTTTTCACGTGGTAGATCGAATGAAAGTTCCTCCCATCACCTTGCTTCACATGAAAAACTTGAACATTCCTCCATCAAGATCCAATTGAAGACAAGTATGAAGGAAGATACAAGTGCACTATTGGTATCGGCAAGGATGCATGGGAGTTCCACTAACTTACAAAAACAAGTAGAGTTAACAACTTCTATAAATCATCAAAAACTCATACGTCAAGCATGAAATAAGAAAGTGAGTCTACTTGTTATTAAGTTAGAGTTAAAACCCTCATCATAAGATGTCATCGCTCTTGTTTGCGCAAGACTTGTTTGACACTTATTGATTCATTTGAGTTTTTAAGCAAGTTAATAGAGATTAGTGGGTTAGTAGTTAGCTAGCCATGCTATAAAAAAGTTAGCTAGACATGGTAAATGAAAACAAAAGAGAAGATGAATGGAAAGAAAACATACTAAGCTAGTGCAAGTAAAAGTAAGGTAAAAACACAAAGAACAATGTGGTAAAGAAAGAACTTCACATGTATTTGATTGTACCTTCAAGATACAAGCTTCTCTCTCTCTCTCTCTCTCTATCTCTCTCTCTCTCTCTAATTGCTAAACTAAAACAAGGAATAAAGAAAGAATACAAGAAAACAAAGAAAATTACAACAACAAACTAACATAACCTTCATATTCTTTGGATATCTCTTTCTCTGGAAGTTCTGGGAAGTATTTATAGGCACAGGAGCATGAGGAGAAGCTACAGAGGGTATGGCCCTGGCCCTGGCTCTCTGACCATTATGGCTGCGTTTCTACAACAATACTGGCGCCAGAGTACCAGGGACAAGGGCTGCAGTGGGTTATTTTCTGAAGCGAATATCCCAGAGAGTGTTCAGGTGTTTGATCCAGGGTCTGTATCTGACTGGATCATTTCCTCATCTCCATCTTTCGGGTGGCTTATTGAAACCATGTTCACCGAAAGGACTTTGAAGATGTCACCGACACTGACATCTGACTCCCACGATGATGTGTCTGGCGAGTGGTCATGATATAATGACTTTTCAGACTCAGAGGTTGACGGAATTGGAGTTGACACATAGCCCAACCCCTCTGAGTTCGGTGATAATAGTTGTAACACCCCATTCCCAGAATACGTACATAGATACGTATTTAGATTTTTTAATCATATTTTTTGATTTTCTTCCCATATTTGTTATGTTTTATTACTAATTATGTGATTATCTTGCATTGGATCCGGATTCGTGGACTCAGAGTTAGCCCAAGTCTGAACCGGGGACCCGATCCTAGTGTATTGCTTGATTTAACCTTTTTGGAAGTCAGATTTGATCAATTTCAGTTTCAAATACTGTTTTCCAATATTTTAGAATTTTCATGATTTTTCAAATTTATTCTGAATTATTTTTTAAAAACCTTAAAATCGGGATTAATCGGTACCGCTGGTTTAATCCCAGATTTTAAATTTATAAATGGAGTCCAGTTTTAAGAAACCACTTTCACATATTTTTTTAGAATAATAATTACTATCTTAATACATTTTTTAGAGATTTTCAAAATTTAATAGATTTCGACCAGATTTGGTGTCGACCGGTATCAACGGTTGATTTCAGGATTTTTAATTTAAAAACTGTAAAGAATTTTGAAACAGATTTCATTACGATTCTTATATAATATCTTGATTTTTGATAATTTTTGGGAGCTTTCCAAGATACTTGATTTTTGAGCGATCCCGGTATTTTTCCGAAAATTTTCTGCATCCGCGACCGATTCAGGGGAATCCACTAATCTAATTATTTTTAATTTCTCCACCAGTCACATTTTTTCCCTTATCCCATTTCATTTTATTTTTCCCTTTTTTCCATCCATTTTCTTCTAACATCTTCCAAACAATTTTTCTACATTATAATTCATTCTTAATCTTCCTCCAAAATATCCCTTCCATAATATCCTAAACACTCAAGTGCCCTCTCGCATCACCTAGGCCGGCCAAGTCCCTTCACCTCCTCTCTATTTTGTAAGAAACCCCTCCCCAAATTCGATCTTCTTTCATTCTAACTCCAACACCAAAATCCTTCTCCATTCCATCGTCTTCAACCATCCATCCTTCTCCAAAACCCTAATAAACAACTACTCCTCCTTCATCTCCACCACAACCACTACAACTACAACTACTACACTATCTCCCCATCACTTCTTCCTCCTCTTTCTCCTCCCACTTCACCATGAATCTCATAAATCCACCATACAAACTACCTTCACCACTTCCTTCTCCGAAACAACCTCCTTCAACTTATCCTCCCACAAGACCACCTTCGCTCCTCCACCATCATGGCCGACCACCCCTAGAGCTCAAAGGCCGAGCTCCCCCTCCTTGGAAGCTCCGGTGACCATTCCAGCTATTATTCTGGTGACAACTACAACGACAACACCAACGTCACCACCGCCATCATTACTACACCATTTCATCACCATCTCTTCTACTCTTCTCCACCACCACTACCATCACTATCACCGCCATAACACCACCCCTCACCACCATTTTAGTCTCCTACATACCCTCCCCATTATCTCCATCTCCTTCCTTTTCATTCTCCTCCAAAATCCACCACCACCAACTCCATCTCACTCTCCCATACTCTCTCCTTTCTCACCGTAGGGTCGGCCACCCCCCTAGCCACCCATGGTGGTGGCGTACACCTCTAGGGCTGGCCACCCCTTGAGGCTGAGCCCCCGTTCATTTTCATTTCGGTGATTTTCCTGCTTTGGGACTCATGTGCATGGCATTTCCGTGAAGTTATCTTTTAGGCGAGTTTTTTCCTCGCATCATCCAGCTTGTACCATATTTGGGTTTGTGATGCATTTATGTATGTTGTCCTATGTATTTGTACTGGGTTGTATGAGTGTACCGGTGTCATGTACTATATCCTGTGTTTGAATACTTGTAATAGTGTAAAGATATGATATTTGTGCACGTGTTGGTACTAACCATGCTGGTACCCATGTATAGCCTTCGGGGCTTCCGCCCACTCCGGGAATGGCTACCCAATTGGTCTAGGCCTTGCACCCTTATTGGTTTCATGGTAGCTACCGAGAGTGTGCTTAGACCCCGAGCTTACTTCAGCCCTTATGGGCTTACAAACAGCCTTCGGGCTTCACACACTATATAGATGGTCTAATTACGGCCTGTTTATAAGCATTATTGTGTTGTACTAACATCTCATGCAGGTACCCTTGTACCGACTCTGGGTTTCTACTATCTCCCGAGCTAACTACCTAATTGGTTTTAGGCCTACACCATTATGGGTTTGTGGTAGCAACCGAGAGTGCGCCTAGACCCCAAGCGTACTTTAGCCTCCGGGCTCTCGCCCATATTTTCGAAAGAGGAGTGCGCTTAGACCATCAGGTCTCTTATGCTCTCCTGATAGGCATGTTTAGCGCCCAACGCTTTATTCACTAGATTCGCCTAGGCGGGATGCTGCCGGATTTCTACTCGCATCTTAAGTCGAGTCGTCCCGATAAGTCCGCCAAGCGCTTTAGTGACTAAACACTGTTCGTTGTTCGTGCCTCCAGGTTGCTCAGCTCTGCTTGGCTGTGCTCAGCTATTACTCTACACTTTTCATGTACATATTTGATATGTTAACACTTGACGTGCTATTACTTGATACCTGTCATCTACATGCTATCACCTGACCTGCTGCTACTTATCACCTGCCTCCTGTTATGATATCACTTATCACCTGTCACATACTTGATCACTTGTCATTATCATGTTAAAACTGATACTTGTCATGTTTAACTCTCTACTCATGATTATCACATTACAAGAATGTTGTACATGATCTCTTATTATGTACTCCCATTATACTTGTTATGTATTCCTGTTATGGTTGTTATGTACTCTTGTTATGACTAGTTATGTTCCTGCTCATTCCCGTAATCTCATAATTATGTTAATAAGCTATAAAAAGGATAACCTACACTGAAAATGGGAGAAAGTGATGAACTGGTATGATGCATTACTTATAGTGGTGGAAATACTAAACTGACGATTCGTGTTAGGGTGCTTTTAGGCACCCAGAAGATGCGTGTTTGGGGGATTTCAAGCCCCCATTGGCTGTGTCCCGGGTAGTCAGGAACCACTATAAGTATGAGCTATCAGTTCTTCATTAGCTTCCAATAACAAACCTCGACTTACTTATATATAGATGTATGTGTGTTGAGATGTATACTAGGACACATACCAAGATATATGGGTCAAACGAGTAACAATAATAATAAGATGCCAAGATAATAACTCGTTGTCTTGCTTTGCTACTGGGCTACACCGCTGGTTTTGCCGTATTTGCTTCCATTGGGTTTTACTTCAGATTCCTGTTCTATTAAATCATTATTGCATTTATGGTCTCCACCTGTTTATCCATTATTGTGGACAGTTCAGGTTGTGCGTACTCAGTCAATATAGACATGATGTGTATGGTTTATAGATGAGGGTTCCTTGTTTGGATTATCCCCTCGAGGTATCGATCTCATGAATCTATTTACTGAGCCTGTACAACTGGTTTTGTCACTTCTATACATCTCATTACTTGATGTCTCATTCATTTCTAGCATGACTATGCTCACGACATGATTTTCAATGCATGTTTTAACTTGGATTTATCGATACACGTGTGCCTGTCTATGCATGCCATTTGGCTTTCGCATCACTACTCATTAGGGAGTTTTGACTCCACTGGATCCTCATGTCCAGATCCTGAAGCTTGGAGCTAGTGGATTCTCCCAGTTGCTGATCAGAGTGGCGCAGTGAAAGCGTGGATCATCGGCAGACCATCTGAGGCCCTATCCTTCCAGACCCCCTGCTCGTCTTTCGAGTTTTCCTTCTGTAACTCGTGAGCGCCCTTTCGTACAATTCATTATTGTATATCTCTTTGTATTCTCGCATTTGCGCCTATCAGTGATGTAATATTCTTATAATATTGTGGCACATTTGGGGATAACTTTGTAATTGTACTCATATGTTGGAATGTATAATGCACCACGTATTTTTAAACTCTGATTCTTGCTTGTATTGATGCTTAGGATATATATGTGAGGGTATTTCTGACCTACATTTATACGTCACAGTAACGTCTCTGTACTCATGGAATCGGGGCGTTACAGGGTGGTATCAGAGCCAGGTTCTCACATCCTTAGTACGTCCAGATGGTAAATTAGTGATAAATAAATTTGCAACTGGAATGCATGAGTATTGGTTACACAATCCAACTACAAGTGCAGAGTATTATTTTTTCTTGATCATCTCTCTTTGATTCCTAATCCCTTCCATCTTTTCACTGTTTTGATTTTTCGTAGCCTTATGTCAACTTAAGATATGGATAGACAGGGAGTGTGGCGACGAGTAAGTTATGGTCTGTTCTCCTCTAGTTTCGGTATTCTTCTGATTCCGGTGCGTCGCGATTCTTCATGTTGGGTATTCTATGAAGTTCGGGTATTTTCTAAATATTCATCTATAGACAAATTATCATTCAGAAGACGGTTATTCAGAGGTTGCAACATTTAGTATTCAGAGTTCTTAATTATCGGTTTTCTTTATGTCTATTGAAGTTCTGGTGCTATTCTTTTAAACTGCAGACATCAGGTCTATATTATTACAGTATCGTCAGAAGAATTATATAGTACAAAGTGCAGAAGATGTCTACGCCCAAAGCTAAACATCAGTCGGTTATGAACATTGCCCATAGTTATTCATATCTTAATTTGTATAATTCCCGTCTCTATCCTATTTGTGTTCATTTTACTCCTTATCAAAATTGCGAGGACGCAATTTTTGTAAGGTGGATGGAATGTAACACCCCGTTCCCGGAATACGTACTTAGATACGTATTCAAATTTTTTGATCATATTTTCGATTTACTTCCTGTATTTGTTTTTTTATGATTAATTATATGATTATCTTGCATTGGATCTGGATTTGTGGACTCAGAGTCAGCCCTAATCTGACTCGGGGACCCGATCCTAGTGTATTGTACGATTTAACCTGTAGTCAGATTTAACCGATTTCAATTTTAAACCCGGTTTTCCAATATTTTAGAATTTTTCATGATTTTTCAGATTTTTTCTGAATTATTTTTATAAGAACCCTAAAATGAGATTAATTGGTACTACTGGTTTATTTTTGGATTTTTAATTTACAAATGGAGTCGAATTTTAAGAAACTGCTTTCACATATTTTCTTAGAATAATAATTACTATTTTAATATATTTTTCAGAGATTTTCAAAATTTAACTGATTTCGGCCAGATTTGGTGTCAACCAGTATCGGCGGTTGATTTCAAGATTTTTAATTGAAAATCGTAAAAAATTTCTTGAAATAAGTTTCACTATGATTATTAGTATAATATTCTTGATTTTAGATATTACTTGGGAATCTTTCTGAGATACTTGATTTTCGGGCGATTCCGGTATTTTTTCGAAAATTTTCCGCATCCGCGACCGAGTCCGGGAAATCCACTAATTTAATTAATTTTAATTCGACACCAATCACATTTTTCCCTTATCCCATTTCATTTTCTTTTTCTCTTTTTTCCTTCCATTTTCTTCCAACAACTTCCAAACAATTCTTATACATTCTAATTCATTCTTTATCTTCCTCCAAAATATCCTAAACACTCAAGCTCTCCTGTCACCTCTCTCCTGTCACCTGCCGTCAACCTTTCACCTCCTCTCTATTTTGCAACAAACCCCTCCCCAAACGTCATCTCCTTTCATTCTAACTCCATGATAGGGGAAAAACTGCGCGCGAAAAGTATATGTTTTGAAATTAAGATTTAAAGTGTGTGTGTGCTTTGGCTTCCTCGATACTTCCGTTATAGTATAGAGGCTAAAATGAGTCAAATCCACAAGGACGGGAGGCGATAGAAGCTTACACGGTATGTTCACATGTATGTTAAAAGTTCTTCACTATTTGAAAGAATGAAAAGAAAAGAAAACAAAGAATGAAAAGAGAAGTACGGTGAAATACACAGAAGTGGGAACATAGAAAAGAATATATTTGTGATTTTTGATAGTATTTCTAAAACAAAGTGAAAAAGAAAGAAAATTCATGGCTACTAACTACTAATGGCTCCATTAACTATGCTAACCTCTTAGTGATAGTTACCTCACATGTATCATTGGCCATCACTAGTCCTTGGTTCAAGAACGTTTCAAAGCATAACCCATATGATAACTTTTGTTGGCCCAAAGGCCCTTCACTCTAGTTTTGATGATGATCAACTCATGAAGTTATAGTACTAATGATCTTGTGTTTATTTAGTCTCAGATTTATGATCAAGATCTTAGTTGGTGTATAGCTTCAACAAAGGATTTAAAGTCAAGTTTTGGAGCTAACACGGTTGACTCAAGAGCTTGTGCATCAAGACTACATCAAGTACTCAAGAGGAGTCTAGCTCTTTAGATCAAGTTTGGACCAAGTCAAGAAGATGAGAAGACTTCAAGTGAAGACCTTCATGATCAAGACTTGTGTCTAGGTTGTTTTATAAGATTTTATTTAGATTAAAATGTAAAGGATAGAATAGTTGGTGGATTACTCAAGTATACCATATACACACACACACTTTTGATTTAGATGAGTTTTCATAAAAGAATTTTTATTTTGAAAAATACAAAAGAGTTTTTATTTTGGAAAAATACCGGTTTGATTTTTGGTATTCAAAGTTTACATGTCTTTAACCAAAACCAAATTTAGAGCTTAATGTCAAAAACATAGATATTTCATCATGTATGTGTAGTGGATCATATCCATACACTCTATGCTTTCAAACTGTTTAAAATATCTTGTTTTGTATTTGGAGAAGTTTTGGAAAAACAATTTTGGAAAAATACAGTTTTCGTTTTTAACCAAAATTTCTAAGTTACAAAAATAGTTCAAATTGTTTGTAACATGTCTTGATTTTTCTCAAGCATGTTTGATTATCAAAGTATAATGTTAAAACTATTTTGTAAATTTTTGGTGATTTTATGGGATTTTATTTGAGCCAAAATGATCAAGTTTTGATCCCTAAAATGTTCTGATCTGGCTTCTGCCGGTCAACCGGACCGGTCGACCGAGCTTAAAGTCGGTCGACCGGGATGGTCGACCGACGTGCACAGACGTGCACGCCAGTTCTGGCTGGAGGCTGGTCGACTGACCCCGGTCGACCGCAGAGAGCTTCTGCTCTCTGGAAAGCCCCGGTCGACCGGGCCGGTCGACCGGCAGAGAACTCTGTTCTCTGTTCCAGGCAGCGGTCGACCGACGCCCCAACGGTCAGATTTTGGCGGTCGACCGGGCCGGTCGACCGCCAGCCGCCTGGGCTGAAAAAATGCCCAATGACTAGTTTTTTCTAGCCCTATTTAAAGGGGGCTTTTGGGGCTGTTTTACACAAGATTTTTAAGTGGGTTTTGAACCAGTTTTCCAACTCTATTAGGTGTTTATCTCCACTTGTTTTTAGAGCCAAATACTTCCATTTAAAAGGAGAGTTTATCAAGAGTTTTCAAAAGTGATTTTGTGTTTTTCACCACACATTCCATCCTTGTTTTTCTCACAAACACTTGAGATATCCATTGATATATTCATCCTATAGGAGTGTTATTGTGAGATTGATTTTAGGTTATCAAAGTGTTGTGATCACCAAAGACTTCTTTCTTTGCTTTGAGGAGGCGGACGTGTGTGTTCGCATTGTTTCGGGTTCTTGTGAGAACTCGGTGTTTGAGGTGCGGCCTCGGCGAGCTTGTGGGCTTGCGGTGTGTACGGGACTAGAGAGTCAAGGAGTTCAAGTGTGAACTCGCCTTGTAGGTGTTGCGGCACTGAGTGATCCGGTGGGATCGGTTTATAGTGGAAATCCTTCAAGTGTTGAAGGCGGGGACGTAGAGCAAGTGTGCTCGAACCTCGAAACAAATCTCCCGTGTTTGCGATTGCTCACTCTCTATCTCTTACTTGTTTATATCTTGCATGCTTATATTGCTTTCATCTTCATATGCTTGATATATTTTGTGAGCTTAATTGTTATATGCTTGGGGATTGTTTGCTAACACTAGTACTCAACCAAGTGAGCCAACGCGGCACCTCAACTCTTATTTAGAGGAATCTTGAGGAGTTAGTCCAGAGCCCTTCACGGGGAATCCGGCTACACTCTTGTGTTATACTTGGTGTTTAGTTTAATAAGTTTTTAATTTCGCATTAATTGACCATTAGATTAGCCATCACCTATTCACCCCCCTCTAGGTGATTTACAATTGGTATCAGAGCCAAGTGCTCTTGATTTGGGTCTTACAACCTAGAGTTAAAGATCCTCATTTTATAGCTAATCACAAAATTTGTACACACACCATGGATTTCATGTCACCTCCCACCTTTGACATTCTTAACATCCAAACTTGGAAGGTTAAGATGTCTTTGTACCTCAAAGCCTTAGGGATTCATGTTTATTTTGCCACTACTAGAGATTCATATTGTTTAAATGGCAAAAATATTGAGGCTAATACAAAAGCCCTACTTGCTTTAAGATCTACCCTAAATGATGTTTATTTATCTAGGGTTGCTAATCTTGATTCGGCTTTTGTAGTGTGAAACTCGTTGATCTCCCTTGGCGAAAAAGAACAATACTATGCGGGGAGCGACTCGGATGTTGGAAGTGACGCTTCCAACGTGTGCTACATGGTCCAAGGGGATAACCCCCTTGAGGTAACTACCGAATCGAGGTAGATGAAGATGTTGATATGTCCTATGATGAGCTTACATCCTTTTGTCAACAACTTCTAAAAAAATATGACATACTTAGAAAAGAAAGATAGAAGAAAATGAAAAATAAAATTGATTGCATGTCAAAAGAAAAGGATTCTTTTCAAACAAGATTTGAAAATGTTTTAAAAGAAAATGAGTTCTTTAAAAATAAAGTTGCATGCTTTGAAAAAGGAAATGAAAATTTGAAAATGAAAATGTTTCCTTGATGTCTAAATTAAATGATCTTTGTGAAGGAAACACTACTTTGAAAATAAAATTATTTTGGTGGAAAAACAAAAAGAAGTTGCTTTAAATGAAAACACTTCTTTAAAAAGAAAAATGGTTGAAAAAGAAAAAGAAAATGTTTCTAAAAAGAATATGAAAAATGATTCTCATTCTCACCATGCTTTACATGTCACTATTAATCAAAATGAGATTAAGTCTTTAAAAAATAAAATAAATTGTTTAAGCTCAACCTTGAGCACATGTGCATTTAACCACTCTAGATTGGAGTCTTTGTTTTCAAAGAAACAAGCTCCACTGTTCATGCATCATCCACATCATGCATATGCACATTTTGCACGTCACGATCACACTCATACACATATGCATCCTAGAGTGTACAAATGTACACATTGTGGCCTCAAAGGTCATTTAGCAAAGTTTTGTTATGATAAGATAAATGCTTTAAATTTTGCTAATAAGAAAAATGTTTGGGTTCCTTACAAAGCTAACCCCCAAGGACCCAAAAGAAAATGGGTACCAAAATCCTCACCTTTTGTATTTGATGTAGGTGCGGGCTCTCACAAAACGTAAGAGGATGGTGCCTTGGTGGTGGTTGCATATGGACTTGATGGACACATATTTGATGCAACCGCTATCAAGGAGGTTTGGTGGGACAACCACCATGTTTTGGAGAATTAGAGCATAGTTCTTTATTTTGGTAACTATCTCTAAACTCCTAGTTTAGTTTACATGCTTTTCATTGATGATTTCTTTAGCATGTTCATGTTTTTGTGCTTCGTGAGGTATATAACTTGTTTAGATGTAGATTTTATTAAAACTTGAATTTATACATGTACAAGTAGTGAGAAACAAATTGATTCATATATGTTTGCACTTCATTGTTCATTTGTACTCACTATATGCACATGTATAGCCTAGTTTTGATGATTTTCTCATTACACTTGTTTTGCCTACTTTCATGTTTTACTTCATGTATATGATATTTTTAGTCAAAACTAATAAACATACATGTATGCCCCTTGAGTCATTTACCGTCATGCAATTTACTTTATTGACTCATTTATGTCTGGGATATGTATGAATATTGTTAGTTTTGAATAAAAACATACATATACCTAGAAGTTTGTTTTTAAGATGAAAAATGAATTTTTATGATTTTCAACTTTATATGAAAAATGAATTTTCACGATTTGTTTGTTAAAAAAAATAATAATAATAATAAGATTCATGTTTGTTTTGAGCTTCATTGATTATCTTTATGGAAAATGCTAATTACATGATTTTTGTGCACTCACACTTTATTTGTTTATTCATGACCTTGTTTCATGATTATTTTTGAGCTTTATAGATCTTGAGTGGCAACTTTATGTATTTAGTATGTTTCATGATAGACATATATATTTGGTTTCATGTTTTGAAGGATCTTTAACTAGTTTTTCAAAAATTATTTTAACTAGTTAAGTATTCTTCATTTGGTAGTGTTTTCAATACTAAAAATATTTTTCAAACTCTATTTTTGAAACCCTACACCACACCGTCATGGTGGACGGATGGGCGAGTATGCCTTGTAAGCCCTATTGAAAATCTTTTAACTTGTGCATATAATGGGTGGTAGGTATGAGTTATATACTTAATTTATATTGTTATTGTCAATTGGTATCTCAATTGATATTTATTTTGTATATACTCATATTTTGGTTTTATATATGTATGCTTCACATTTCAAATAATATCAATTTCTATTGGTATTTTCATTTTCATACATATATATGATTTATTTGTGCTTGATTTAAAATAGGTTTATATGTTTAAAGCACAAAGTTGTTTATGCTAAGCTTAATTCAAATCTTTATTTTCAATTGGTTTCTCAATTGATATTTTAATAAGCTTATGCATTATTTTTTAAAATTGATATTTTTATTGATATCAAAAATATGCAATAATTTTCAATTGGTATCAATATGATTTATATTTGATTAAAATTCAAAATTTAAATTTTATTTACAATTGTTTATTTACAAATGGTATCTTAAAATTTATTTTATTGAGAAACTTCAAAATTTTGTTTTAATAAGAAATATTAAAAATGTTTTGATTTGTATTGCCTATATGCAAGGGGAGCTTAACATCTCTTCTACATATAGATTCATGTTGAGTGTATCTTATATTGAGGAGCTTGACAACTCTTTATGCGGTACACATGTGTAGGGGGAGTTTCACATCTCCTCTTATGCATTGCATATTATGCGTTATGTGAGTTAGGGCTTGTCATCCTTCTTCATGTAATGCATATATGTAGGGAAGTTAACTTAGCGTCTTCCTCTTTATGAATGTATATCGCATATATCTTTTTATTGATTTGTTTAATGTCACCCCTTTGTTGATTTTTTTTGCTTTTGACAAAAAGGGGGAGAACATTTGTTTTTACTTTAACCCTTTGTTGATGATTGACAAAAGGGGGGAGAAGTATTTTAGTATATATGCATGTCTTGGAAAAGAATTTATGTTTATGCATATATGTTTTGTTTTGCAAATAGGAGAAAAAGAATTTGATATGTTTCATGCTTGTTTTAGCATGTTTATCTCCTTGTATTTGCATACATGTTTATGTGCTTCATTGCTATTTATTTGTTTATTTATGCATGAGTAAGGGGGAGCTTCTTTGAAGCTTTACTTTAATCCATGCATATATAACTTCATGAGTTTGGTCATCATCAAAAAAGGGGAGATTGTTGGCCCAAAGGCCCTTCACTCTAGTTTTGATGATGATCAACTCATGAAGTTATAGTACTAATGATCTTGTGTTTATTTAGTCTCAGATTTATGATCAAGATCTTAGTTGTGTATAGCTTCAACAAAGGATTTAAAGTCAAGTTTGGAGCTAACACGGTTTGATTCAAGAGCTTGTGCATCAAGACTACATCAAGTACTCAAGAGGAGTTTAACTCTTTGGATCAAGTTTGGACCAAGTCAAGAAGATGAGAAGACTTCAAGTGAAGACCTTCATGATCAAGACTTGTGTCTAGGTTTGTTTTATAAGATTGTTTTAGATTAAAATGTAAAGGATAGAATAGTTGGTGGATTACTCAAGTATACCATATACACACACACTTTTGATTTAGATGAGTTTCATAAACAATTTTTATTTGAAAAATACAAAAGAGTTTTTATTTTGGAAAAATACCGGTTTGATTTTTGGTATTCAAAGTTTACATGTCTTTAACCAAAACCAAATTTAGAGCTTAATGTCAAAAACATAGATATTTCATCATGTATGTGTAGTGGATCATATCCATACACTCTATGCTTTCAAAGTGTTTAAAATATCTTGTTTTTGTATTTGAAGAAGTTTTGGAAAAACTAATTTTGGAAAAATACAGTTTTCATTTTAACCAAAATTTCTAAGTTACAAAAATAGTTCAAATGGTTTGTAACATGTCTTGATTATGCTCAAGCATGTTTGATTATCAAAGTATAATGTTAAAACTATTTTTGGTGATTTTATGGGATTTTATTTGAGCCAAAATGACCAAGTTTTTGATCCCTAAAATGTTCTGATCTGGCTTCTGCCGGTCGACCAGACCGGTCGACCAAGCTTGAAGTCGATCGACCGGGACGGTCGACCGACGTACACAGACGTGCACGCCAGTTCTGGCTGGAGGGCCGGTCGACCGACCCCGGTCGACCACAGAGAGCTTCTGCTATCTGGAAAGCCCGGTCGACCGGGCCAGTCGACTGGCAGAGAACTCTGTTCTCTGTTCCAGGCAGCGGTCGACCGGGGCGGTCGACCCCCGACCCCCAACGGTCAGATTTCTGACCGTTGGCAGTCGACCGGGCCGGTCGACCGCCAGCCGCCTGGGCTGAAAAAATACCCAACGGCTAGTTTTTCTAGCCCTATTTAAAGGGGCTTTTGGGGCTGTTTTACACAAGATTTTAAGTGGGTTTTGAACCAGTTTTTTCAACTCTATTAGGTGTTTATCTCTACCTGTTTTAGAGCCAAATACTTCCATTCAAAAGGAGAGTTTATCAAGAGTTTTCAAAAGTGATTTTCTTGTGTTTTTTACCACACATTCCATCCTTGTTTTTCTCACAAACACTTGAGCTATCCTTGATATATTCATCCTATAGGAGTGTTATTATGAGATTGTTTTAGGTGATCAAAGTGTTGTGATCACAAAGACTTCTTTCTTTGCTTTGACGAGGCGGACGTGTGTGTTCGCATTGTTTCGGGTTCTTGTGAGAACTCGGTGTTTGAGGTGCGACCTCGGCGAGCTTGTGGGCTTGCGGTGTGTAAGGACTAGAGAGTACAAGGAGTTCAAGTGTGAACTCGCCTTGTAGGTGTTGCGGACCGAGTGATCCGGTGGATCGGTTTATAGTGGAAATCCTTCAAGTGTTGAAGGCAGGGACGTAGAGCAAGTGTGCTCGAACCTCGAAACAAATCTCCCGTGTTTGCGATTGCTCACTCTATCTATCTCTTACTTGTTTATATCTTGTATGCTTATATTGCTTTCATCTTCATATGCTTGATATATTTTGTGAGCTTAATTGTTATATACTTGGGGATTGTTTGCTAACACTAGTACTCAACCAAGTGAGCCAACGCGGCACCTCAACTCTTATTTAGAGGAATCTTGAGGAGTTAGTCCAGAGCCCTTCACGGGGAAACCGGCTACAATCTTGTGTTATACTTGGTGCTTAGTTTAATAAGTTTTTAATTCCACATTAATTGACCATTATATTAGCCATCACCTATTTCACCCCCCTCTAGATGATTTACAACTTTCACATCAAAACTCAACATAACAAGTGCAAGCTACACTTAAAACCATCAAAACTAACAAGAGTAAGCATGAAATAAAGTAATATTAGCTTGTTAGAGGGTTAGGATATAGAGTGTTAGATCCATCATCATGAGCCATTAATGGCTCTTGCAAGAGCAAGGCCAAGTAGAGGCTATTAGATTCATGTAGATTATCAAGTAAGAAGTTAGCAAATTAGTGGCTAGTAGTTAGTTGCCATGAGAGAAAATAGCTAAACTTGTAAAAGGAGGGTAGAGAGAAGAAAACAAAGAGAGGTAAAGAGAGAACCTTTCATAGCTTGTCACCTTCTATTACAAGCACTCTTGCTTTCCAACCATGTACCACTTTCTCTCCTATTACAAGATCTAAAAGAAATAGAAAATACATAGAGGAAGAAGAAGAACTAACCTAAACTATCCTGAACTACAACATGAAAAGAAACTACCCTACTCTCTTTATCTTTTTATCTTCTGAACCCCGGGGAATTTATAGACACCAAGGGAAAGGGGGCCAGGGGGACAAACCCTGGCCCGAAGTACGGGCGCGGCCTCGCCCGTATGGCCGCGAAAACACGGCTTTTTGCCATGCGTTCTCGCGGCTCTTCTAGAGCCAAGCGTGCGGCACCGCCTGCTGCACGTTGTCACGTCTGTCACCTGTCAGCTGCAAGTCCTGGTTTCTGATTTTGGGCACCTGGTTTGACAAAACTACTATTCAAGGTTAATAGCTATATTATAGGCCTTTAATCACCCATTAAATGGTGATTTAGGGTCTTCTTCTTCGTTGCACACCATGGATCTAGAAACTTACAAGAGAGGTATTATTGCAGAATTTAATATTGAATAAATGTGAAGATGTGATATGAAATATGCAGTTTTAGA